>JTDE01004875.1:22355-54840 GCA_014338405.1 Paragonimus skrjabini miyazakii
TTGACAGCTTTGTAAATAAGGATGATCAAAAGTCAAGCTTTCTACCGATTTGATATGATAAGTAACGGTCATTCGTTATCAAATCCTTTGAGAAACTCTTTTTCCTGAGAGAATCCGTCTCGGCTGGTCAAAGCAATTAAAGCCATCGAGGTCCCCGCTTCAAAGTGGTCACATATGAGAACGTAGTAAACCAAGTCAACGCTAAATTCCTTTGCCACCAGGAGAATGACGCGTGTGATCGGGTTGATATCTGAGACACGGTCAGCAATTTGGACACAACTCTGTGTGAAGTCAAATTGCAGGGTGATCGGTTGTGGTCTGATAAGTCTTATATAACGTAAGATGAAGGAAGAAAATAAGGGAAGAGAAAGGATTTGTGAAGGAACGCAGGTAAATACATACAATACATAAGGGATCAATTGTTTCTGAACGTTCAATCGTAACCATGCTTGTGGATGTTGTCAACTCTGCATGTAACAGTTCTGTTAACTCCAGTCGATATCCTCGTTGTTAGTCTGTTCTGTTTTGAAGTTGATTTGAAAGACATCTTCGAACAACCTGTGCATCCTATTTGTCGTATCGAAACTTTCATCACTCATAAGTTTTGTAACTGCCTATTTCCACTGTATTTATGAATCAACCAATTTTCCGTTTGTAGTAATAGTCTTGATCCCGGTTCAATCAAACAACACTTTTCAGCCCTGCTCCCTATACCTCTCATCGAGTACGATTGAATCATCATTGTATGTAAACGCTCAGTCATATTCGCTTGTAAGTAGCGTCCATATTGTCCAATCGCATCGACAGCAGACATGATAACTTTTTTGTTAATTCCAGTCCGTGAACCACCGACTGGAACTAATCTGCAATCGAAATTCACAGAAACCGTTAAGGATATTTTCATTACTGATGAGCAGTGGGTTACTTTGTTTTATTCTTATACAAACTAAACATCCTCTGTACAAAGTCGCAGATGTCGCAGTCCGCAAATATTGCAGCCTGTCTCATTACAGCGACTCTTCAACAGTGCATATCCATGTCACGGTCCGCACTTGAACTCTGATTCTTTAGTCACCACCGGACGATTGACTTTACATTTGGCACAATTAAGTCATCATGGTTTGCAAACACTCAGCCACATTCGTCTGTGTGAGTAATGTTCTGACTGCCCTATCGCTTCGAGAGCAGACAAACTAACTGTTCCGTTGCTTCCAATCGATGGTCCGTAAACAAGCCTTCTCTCTAAGCTGGAATCATAGAAGTTGTTTACTTGTTTAGCGACATTTTGTTTACTGATGAGTTGTAGGATATTCTTTCCATTCATAGTATACAATGAACACCACTCGCATCCAATTTTAGCTCTAGCAACCTCATGGGATTGCTGTCGGCACCAGTATCGAAAAGAGGTTCTATACATGAGTTCCCCTCTAGTCTGAGATGCTCCTCAGTAGTGCATATTCTTACCACGACCGGGACTCGACTTCCAACAATGTAAATACTACTTGCCAACTGTCCTTACATTAGGTACAACTGAAGCATCCTCGTACAAAAACAGCGAGTCACATTCGCTTGTGAGTTATGTTCAAAGTGCCCGATCACCTTGAGTACATATTTCATAACTGTTCAGTTAACGTCAATCTATGACCTGTGAATTAATATACATTTGTATCTTGAATTCGATGAAATCGTCAACATGCTAAACCAAATGTTGATTGCTGAGTAGTAGTGGGCATTTTGGATCATGTCGATATACATTGACGATCGTTTGCAAGTGATAGTAACTATTGCAGTCGCATAAACTTTCCAGTCGTTCCCTTTCGAAAATAAGCAATAGACTTGAGTTTCGCTGTCATTAGAGCTCGTCAGTAATGTATGTCCTTGCAACGGCCGGGACTAGAAGGGGTAACTGTGTTCAGCACTGAGCAATTTGCCTCACATTAAGCACGACTGAATTACCGTATATGAACATTCAACTACATATTGTGATTACGGATAAGTAATAGGCATTTCAGACCAGGTTAATATTAATTGAAGAGAACTCGAAAGTGATCACAGGAACCGCGATCCGATGAACATTGCAGTCGGTCGCACTACCCTGTTTACGTTGACTTCCTTCTTGGTGTAGCACGGCTACTTTTCCGGCGACATATCTATATATATGTTTAGATAAGGCAGACAGAAGTTTTTCGCACTTTCCTATATAGCATTCAGTTTGAAATAGCAAATATTTTTGCGTTAAATTTGGTTGTCAGTTTCTCCAACAGAATATCAGCTCGCTGAAGACGGTGGTTTGTAGTAGGAGTTTGCTAGATCCGCAGGAAATCTTGTTCCAAACTTGACAAAACGTCAGTGTGTGTAGATCCTACCGAGATACCTGTCATCAAATGTATTTGTAGCCATGTTTCATTGACAAAACAAATCTAGCACCTCCAAATCATCGTCAACTGGAACTGGACGGTAACAGCTTCCTTACTGGTAAATGTGTGTTTTACCGAATTCCATACAAGAACTGCGGCAACCGGATCTAGGTTCAAACACCCCCGCTCAATCAGAACTGCGATCAACTGCTACGCTGTCCATTTGTGAGATTGTTGCTTGAAACCATTTGGTTGCACGTAAGTCAGACTTAAACAATTGAGAAGTTTGAAGCAAAATCTTGAACATCAGTGGTGAATTGACCAATGAAAGCACAAAATAACTGTTGACAGTTAACGATTGCTAATGTGATTGCTGCTTTTTCCGTTCAAATTTATTGTCGTTTTCCTGATTAATTGGATTGGCTTCAGGCTATGGAAACCTTCATCATTACGTTTATTTAGCACGTTGCGCAATTACGCTAAGCATAACGTGAACGTTTTTCTTAGGTTATCTGTCACAAACTTAACACGGTTGTCTAGATGAAACTTACAAATGGTCAATTATTTCGTGTAGTGGAACACTCACAAAGGATAACTGAACTCCTGTAAAATGCATCAGTTTCCTGGAGCGCATAGTTAAATGCTTGTCCAAAGTCCACATCCTCCGGACGTTTTACCTGCGTTTTCTAATCGTAATAAGTTGAAACTAAGGTAACTTACTAATCAGTTTAATATGAGATGTCTGTTATGTGACATATGGGCCAAGAGAGATTAGCAACGAAATAATCGCCGACATCCTTCAGTGTACAGATGACTGCAGATGGACTAACATTGCTTCAAAGAAAACAAGAAAAACAGTGTAGCGCACCTGTTTATCCATTTAGCGCATCAGATGAAACAGTGGTAACAACATTGATTTATGAAAATGCTGCCACGCTTATTTGAAATCAAATTTACCCAGTCGTTAGTATACAAAAATCTCTAAATCAACATTAATTCAGCAACTCAAATTTTCTAAAACGAAGAACAAAACACCTAAACAAGTGAGAATACTAGAACGCAGTTACCGCCGTATTACTCAACGGGCCTGTGCATCAGAACGTCTTCATCTCAAATCTGTTTGTTCTGTTTGTGTTAATAAGGGGCAGATAGCATGAATATTGGAGTGAACTGATGTGCCAAGTATATTCAAGGCAAACTTAACGGCCGCCAAACGGTTTGATGAAAGCTAATCTAATCTATATATATATATATATATATATCTCATATAAGTATCCAACAACGTAACACACCAGTTGCTGTAAGCCTACTAAGAAAAGAATAATATGTGGTTTCGCAACGGAAATCAACAATCCTCTGTCTACAACGTGTCATGGTTATTATAGTGAAATACTAACGAATATATTCAGTTGTTTTGCAAGTGTATGATCCAGAAACTCTTGAGTCCGTTATCTTTAAGTATCCGGTGATAATAGGCTCATTAGTTCTGCTTATTTGATACCCATTTCAGCTCATACCACTGTTTTTTTTCTTCAAGAAAATAGGTAAGTTAATGGAAAAGTCCAGGATGACCGCTTGTCATCAAATTCCTGTTGGTATCAGATTCCTCACAAACTTATAACTAATGACGTGCAAATGAATATCCCCCGTTGGTCGTAGTGATCACGGAATTACCGTAATTCCCACTGATACTTAAGAATAGTACCATCCCTGTTTAAAAATTTATAAAGGAGGCAAAATGAATATCTCGGGTTTGAACAGTTATTGATAAGATGTTCCAGCGGATGCGTTACGCGAGGATCCCTGACATTATGATGTGAATATGTTCAGTGTAATCGGTGACAGACATATTCCTAGTAGGCAAATGTGACGCTTCACAAGAAAGGTATCTGTGTCATGCATGTCGGCTTTTAACATACTGCATTTGGAAAGAACTCAAAAGCTTAAATGAATCTTGCACGTGAACGGGAAAATACAACTAGATAATTCAATCAAACTAAGTATCAGCTAGATTTGATAGGCACGCATTATGTCAAACCACCATTAACCTACAGCACTGTTGCCTTCATCATCCAAAACAATCTAGCACTCAGTCACTAACGCCACGCAGATTGGACGACCGTTTCGAACAAAGAGGACGCTAGTAGTCTTGGCTGGCAGAAACTGATTGAGTTTCATGTCGGAACAACTGAGGTAGTACATATATTTTGTTACCATCATTGCAGGCGCTATGTGAGTGTTTATCTTCAAATTGAAAATCATATCAAAAACCGTCAAAACTTTGGAAAAGTATTGTCAGTGTCTAATTGTCTCCCGCCCTTGTATTTGGAAAAAGCACCTTGTGAACTCGTTAATTATTCTATAAATAGTGATTAGCCCTCAAATCGTGATAGGTGAGCACAATGTCATTAATTTTTGGGGGTAATGATTGCAATATGTTGCGTAATTCTAAGCAAGTCGTTAATTTCGTTTGCTTCAAATGTAGTGGAGACCATGACTAATGGGCTAGAGTGGTTGGTGAAAGACACCAGATGGAGCTGCTTTTATAGATTTCGTTAATTCTTACCATCCAGTAGACCGTTTCATGTTCCACGTGAATTCTACTGACTTATACGTGTTTCGCGAAACATTTTGCGGTTCAAGGCAGTATTCATGAAGCTAGGAGACAAATGGACGAATATTTCAGTTCGTTCAGATCTCGCGTTCAATCTCAAACTGTCTGTTGAATTCAAACCAGCTGGAAGCTGTTTTTGGATCGCTTGTATAAGAGTGAGTATCAGAAAACAGTGCTTTTCGCATGTTGAGCCATTGCTATCACTGTCAGGTAATAATCCGTGATGGACCGTCTCTGTCGGCAACAAGCTGTGATGCGAGATCTCTTCTGGTTACACTGGAAAGATGTTCAAGAAAAAAAAGAGAGTGGAGAACATCTCACATTGCAAACAAAGCTGAAAAGAATTCAATTCTTTAACTGGACCCGCAGAAGAAGATAAACATACTTATGTTGTGAGCCAAGACCACGGATGGCACAAGGGTTATTTATTAAAGAAAACAACACATGAGTTAAACGCTTAAATAGGACCACAAACAAAAGCACTCGGTTGTCACAGATGCCAGTGTTCACTTCCTTTACGTAGCAAGGATCATTTTGTGTGATGCTGCACTCCGATTTTTCTTCCTGTATTCTACCTGCGACTACTTCGATGTGAAAATATATGCTCTGGCCCTACTACTGAATAGCAGTCGTGTGAGTAGTATAGCACGATCGCTCATCCTCACTACACTTGTAAAAGAGAACATAAATGCATCGCTATTAAGTATGTCTCCAAACTGGGTGGTTCGTTCCTAAGTGTTTCCCTAAAATATCGTTTGAAATCCCCATGCACGTTTGTACCGAATCAGACACGCAGGATAGAGAGAAATGCCTTCAGAAACCTCAAGTTAACTTAGTATCTTTGATCGCACACATACATTAGGTCATTGAGGCCTGAGCACCACATGCTGTTATAATCCATATCTCTGACCAGCATATGCTGCATGCTTATGGGACAAATGTACTGCGCCTAAGAATCACTGAGGGTAAGTTTCACGGTGAAACAGCAAAATCATTTATACTCTTTGACGGTTGATATTTGGTGAAACGTTCCGGATTAGCATTCATTTTGTACACAAAATTCTACCAACTTTTTCTCCGCATAACGGAACGTCGACAAATTAATTGGGTCAGTTAAATCAAATGACATCAACGGTTAATACACATTGAAAGACTGTCGTTCATGTGACAAAATTTATCGATAACAATTGTCGTCAACATTCAGAACATATAATTGAGCGTATTTTTCCTAACCTATGGCCACACACTGCATTTCATTCTACTAACTTCCAAATTATCTAACAGCAATCAAGATGTTAGATCACATGAGCACAAACATTTCAGAAATGTAACTTAGGCGATGATGGCAGTGATGTACCTGCGGAATAATTAAATACGGAACCTAGAAACTTGTTTATGGGCAACAAAAATATGGTCAATTTGAAATTCCGGCGCAAGTAAAGTAATCGTGTTTGACTAACAAGTTTATAATCAATATCTTATCGAAAACATTCTGTTTAAAAAAAATCCTGTGTAACGAACAAGCTCGTTTTCAGTGATTCATTATCAGGCTAAATACACCACATTTATATCACACATTTTACAGGGAAATCATGAACGGGGCAAATATTCTGTTTAACTTTTATTACAGAGCACCTTTACAAACGTGCCTATTTCGTCGGAAAACAATTTCTGCTACATCTATTTAGTCTCGTGCATGCTGTTTGTAGTGTATGTTTGCCAAGTATCGTAAAAGGGGCCTGAAGTTATTAAACGTTATTGTTATAGATACAAACAAATAAAAACGTCCGGTTCGGTTATTCCGTGTAGCCTTTCGATACACGACGTGAAATGAATGTTCTCCACAAACTTCACTGAGTTTACATGTTATTCCTTTCAAAATTTCACCTGTATATTACGAAGTAAACCTGACAGACGTGGCTAAACACAGGTGATATAAGAAAAGCATTGTTGAGGCCACGCGTCGTAAATGGCTAACCTGTCCTCTGGACAGAACTCGCCCACCACACTTAGTAATTTGGCAATATAACTGACGTGAAATCCTCATGATATATTTACGGGTGTATCGTTTTTCACCACTTTGTCCCTTAAGTAAATAAAAACGACCCTTCTGCATGCGTGCTATCAGTGAAGGTGAGACAAGCATTTTTGTCGAGTTTTATTTGTATTCCGTTCATACTTCGTCGCTATTGTTTTTCATTATTGCATTAAAAGATGTATATTCTCCTCCAAAGGACTTGAGGCGCAAGCTGTAGTTTAAAAATGAACTCTCAGTCAAAGCTGACCTTGATGGAGTCAGATGTCTGTGAATTCGTCTAAGTAAGTTTCTGTGTACGACCAAATGATCTGTTGCAACATGTTGTGCACACAGTCTGTTAACACTTGGCGGCTTGTCGTTTATTACAACCTACGAAGCTGAAGGTGGTTTACAAAATAACACAAATGAAATTAAGACTTACTATTCTTTTGTCGGATCAACGTGGGAAAACCTTCCGTTTGCTTTCCATGTTGTCATAACCTGCTTTAGACAGAAACTCAGTAAACTTCTTCGTACTACACATCTCAAGGTAGACAGACCGGTAGTGAATATCAGGACAAAGGTTATGATGTAATGCTAAAAATGAAGATAATTTGTCAGACTAATAATATATGAACTAAAAAACACGAGTGTAGCATTTCTGTCGGCTGAACAAAAGTCACATTGTGCCAAGCGGTTCTGATTTTGTTAGGTATTTCTTAGTGTTCATCGACAACACGTGAAACTCCCATTCACTGCTCTCGTCTTTTGCGTTAGCCATTTGGATACTGTGAGTGCGGTTCGATGCTGCAAACTTCATGCTTCAATACACCGCCTCTGACAAATTGTTCGCAGTTGTCGCATTCTAGTAGAAGTTCCAGTCGGCTCCTTTCGGAAAGAAGGAACAGACTCGAATTTCGTTCTCATAAGAACTCGTCAATAGTACATATCATTGCCACTGCCGAGACTAGAACTGCGAACACGCTTTCGTTAGGTAACCGTGCTGACCTCACATTAGACATGACCGAATTATCATATGTGAACGCCCAACCACTTTCACTGTCCGTTTACACTAATTGGGGTATGGATGAAACGTTGTGAGTTACAAGGAGACAACAAGATCTTCTGATTAGTTCTTTGAGATGGCTGTTCGTGGAGTCCATTCACACCTGAACGTTCTGAGTGAATACGGGATTCTGTGAAGGAGATACGGCGCAAAAATTAATTTCAGCATTTTAAGCTTAATAATATGTGTAACTGGTTAGCGTAACAAACGGACTAAACAGCTGCACTCTTCAGCCATGATATGTAAACATTAGTAGGACGATCGACTAGAAAGCACGTAGGCTAATTATGCAGTGATTCCTGTTTAAAATCCAGTGAGTGTCTTGCTTAGTTCATACGCCTTTCCAGGAAAGCTCCTGTCACCTTGTAAGATCCACATAAAAACAACACCCATGGGCCGAGTAGTCTCACCAGTTTTTACCGCGTAATGACTGTGGCGACGATAAGAACGCAGTGATTCCTGTTTAAAATCCAGTGAGTGTCTTGCTTAGTTCATACGCCTTTCCAGGAAAGCTCCTGTCACCTTGTAAGATCCACATAAAAACAACACCCACGGGCCGAGTAGTCTCACCAGTTTTTACCGCGTAATGACTGTGGCGACGATAAGAACGCCTCAATCTTATAGACTTTAACCACGGTTCACTAGATTTTTTAAATAACAGCTGAATCTCATTGCTCAAGGGATATGCCAAGTGATGTCATTTTAACTTAAGTTTTCCTTACATCAAGGTCAAGTTTAAAAAAAAATTTCTACAATTTTTCTTTAGCAGATAAACGTAAATTTGTCATTTCTTAGTACATTTTCCCTTCGAATTAACAAATTCGGTAACAGAGTTATTGTAGTCATAAAGAGAAATCTGAAAACTTCTCAATAGGAGAGATTGTTGTCCGAATGCTTCCCAACAAGATGAAATTGGTTTATTCAGGTGCGTGATATGAACTTCACATGAACTAAAACCGATCGAAGTCAAAGCGTCAGTTTACTCATTATCTTCTAAACGTTTTTGAGAAACAACAAAATCTCATCAAACTCAGTATATCATTGTCAATTTCAACTTCTCAGTGTGAATGATGTTTTGGAAATCGTTGTCATTGCAGAAATATGTTGAAGACATCTATCTTTTTCTCCCAATGTCAAGCGCCACACTATCTCAAAATACTTTGAATCCTAGATGTAAAATCGTAGGGGATTGCTTCAAATAAACTGTATACTGGATAATGCAATACTGTTTGGAAAGCCAATTAGTGAATCCAAAGGACGTTTTACTGTGTGAATGAGATAAGTACTTCAGATTCATGACTTCCTGGTTTTTACATAATTGATGCGTCATCTGAAATTCTAGATACTTACGTTATGTACGTAAACCAACATGAGGTGGATAGAAATGGAACCGCTTCCTCTTGCTAGGGAATCAGCATTTTGAAACAAGCGGATGTGTGTCATATTTGTTTGTAATGAAAATTAATAAACTGCGGAGAAGAAACACATAAGGGTGTTTACACCTGAGAACATTACATAGTTGATGACAGTCTATCAAACATCTGAACGGCCAGCGTGGAATCAAAATCCTAAAATTGAAATTGGAAAATTAAAAGTGCGATTTATGATAAATTAGTGACGATAGATTACGTCACATTTGCTTGTTTTACGCAAATCCGTATGTAGAGAGAAACAGAATATACCCAGGAGGAACGCGCAACACGCACACAATTATAACCTGGTCACTCAAAAAAAGCTGTCTTGCTGATGACGCCTTACTTTCGTTTACAGCTCGGTTGTTTGTTTGCTAGGTGTAGGCGCCTTGATGTTGTATGTTTGAATGTAGACGTAGCTATTTTTTAGTGGTCAGGTCCCCTCCCCTCCCTCTTTTTTCTTCTCTCTTCCTAAACAGGGTTTGTTTCTTCTTCTTCCTGCTTGTGTGGCAGTTAAGCATCAGTGTGAACCATTGATGTATTGCTGTCTATGATGATGATTATGAATTAGATTTTATATTGTTTTTTAAGTGTAGACCGGTGCATGGCAGGTTGAAAATACATTTTACTCTAGAAGATTTCTTCATACTAGCAGTAATCACGTTGAAAAAATTACGAGTTACTTCAATTGTATGCTCATGCTCCTGAATCAGACAAAATTAAATGGCTCGTTATTTAAAAAGTAGCAGAGGGGAGATTTCCGTTTGTTGGAGACATGCATGCTTCTGTACCAGTCAAACGGAACCAGGGTTCATCAACTTCAGCAATGGTTTCGCTTTGGATGGAATTAGTGTCCACCCTAATTGTTTATGTTGAATACTGGTCGACGTTGGCAACAATAATATTCAATTCAGGTGACTGGCTGCACAATACACCAATAGTTATCGAAAATTTGAATGAAAATTTTCAAATTTGCTGAAGTCGAACACCTCATCACCCGAGAGAACTGACAGTATTTACTAAGGTATGAGAGAAAACAGTATCTTTGTACCTCCTCTTGTGGACTATGTTAAACCTAGTACAGTGCATCAGTTGACAACTCAGGAATTGTCACTCATTTTCAAACAGTCAAAGTCCTTCTAACAAAACATGAGATCGAACCTAATGCTACGTGCCAGCATACATATCTAAGTCTGGGCTAAGTATGTAATCCAACTGATTAAGAATTGTTTTCTTCGTGTTCTTGGGCGTTTAGATATCAGTACTGGTTAATAATCCTGAACCTCTTCTATGTAGTCCAATCTGCATTTCATTCTGACGAAGGGATGAGAATTTTCAATTTATTTTGACAATTCAATAAAAGATTCTGTATTTCATATAATTCGCATTGTTTGAGCCGCAATTTCAATGAAAAGAGTTCAGCGATCTCTTTGAAAGAAGCAAACGAAAACTGACAGCGACATACGATGCAAATGACTCGCGTGATAGCAATCGATAGACCGCAACAAAAAAATTGATTATTATTCCGGTGGGCTTTGCAGACACATTGTGGATGTTATGCGTACTACCTGATAGTCCTAAGCATCTTGATGTGCAGTCCGAAAGCTTCTACCTTGTCACTATAATATTCTTTATGTCGGTAAATAATCCACATTTATGATATTATGCTGCACAGTCTCATGTTAACTGGCTTAAGCATGTCCTATTTTGTTAGTTGGAAAATGACTCAACTGTGAGGTATTTTTTTTCACTTGTATGACATTGTTTCGTTAACGTAACAGAAATATGACAAACATTTTCTGAAAACCTTGGACACCACATTGTTGGATTTGGTTTATATACAAGTGTTAATCGCACCATATTGGAATAAAATTTGGTCATGGATGGAATAGCAGTAAATCGGTAGGAGTAATCGTTTACGGAACATCAACCGTGACCTGTTTGTTGACAAGTTCATTCCATTTTTACATGATTATCGCACATAATACAATGACATGAACATTGGGATCATTAAAATTATAAAAGTAATAGCTGAGAAAAAATAATAGAAACCTATCTGGTTTGGAAGTAAAAATAACTATATGAATTGCTGATGATTAGTAGAGGATTTTGATTATCATATAGACTGAACATCACCCACAACTGATCACAGCTGTCGCTTTCCCATAGACTTTCCAGTCGGCCCCTTTCGAAGAGAAGCACTAGACTCGAGTTTCGCTCTCATTAGAGCAGCTCTTCACTGCCGGAACTTGAACCACGGACACGCTGTTCGTGAGGCGACCGTGTTTACCTCTGCGACATTGACCTCACATTAAGCAGGACCGAATCATCATATGTGAACGCTCAACCACTTTCGCTTGTGAGTAATGATCAGGTTGCCCGATCGTCTCGAGAGGAGACACAGTTACTGTCTGTTCAAGTCCCGGCAGTGGCGATGATATGCACTACTGACAAGCTCTAAGGAGAGCGAAACTCGAGTCTAGTGCTCCGAAAGAGGCCGACTGGAAAGTCTATGGGAATGTGATAGCTGCGATCAATTGTGAGTGATGTTCAATCTACATGGATATATGTGAAGTATTTGTATGAAAAATACTATTAATTGAAGCCGGTGTCTCCGATGTAGTTCTAGCAAAAGAAGGAAAAATGTTACTAGACACTTGTGTGAACAGCATAAATTCTTATGAGTGACAGGTAAACATTCTAAAAGTCGATGAATGATGAAGTGAGATGTGAATAACCGTATCGCACAGCAAACAGAACTTATTCGATTAATCAAGTTTCTTTCAATAGTTGCAAGACTCTCGGACGTAGTTATAAAGACCACGTACACACTCAACCCATACACAACAAATACACACATAACACATACTCACCTCGTTGATAGATAGTGTGGCAGATAGGCATACCTAATCGCCACTTGCAGTCAGACTGAACAGAAATTCTGGTGTTCACCTACGTGCTAGACAGTAGTAGCGAATAAGTAAAAAGTTTAAAAGCAACTCAAAACAAAACCGGGGATGCTTTGGTTTGATTTGTGATCAACTAACATTATAAACATTATCCGTGAGCACCAGATGGCTATTTACAAAAAGAATTTCGTTGATTACTACTGTTTTCGTGTTTATAATATTGTCGCTAATTGCAACTACGCAGTTTTTATTACAAACAGACTAATGGGAGTTGTGAAATTGCTCCATTAGGCCGGGTTGTTCGAGAGCAGCTTCGGTTGACATGCATGCAGTCGTCAATAACAGTCAGCTTAGAGGGCATGTTAACAAGGACGCGAACGACTTCATTCAACCGCGAGTTTGTGCAAACCGAACAAACAGCCACTGAGAATTAGTGAATACATGAATATTCCTATATGAAGTCCTAACGATGTTAGTAAGAGCTAGTTCGGATGGGATAATGCTCTGATTGTTTTGTCAGCAAGCATTCGTCAACGTGTAAAAATTGGTGCATATATAAATAACGTAGCAATGTTGTTAAGCGGAAAACATCCAAATAAGTCCATCTAATCAACCATGCGGATTTTAGGTTTTGATTACGGCAAACGCTGGATGTTTACTCGACAATTCTGACACTACATAAACGCAATAATAAGGGTGCTTTTTGTAAGATAATTTGATTTCTTGGACAAAGGTATGGGTTGATGAAGTTGAGAATGCACGCAGGTGCGATATCTGCTGTCACCGGGCTTAAGGGCACAAATTAAAAGGCAGCAGAAATTGCCATGCTGCTGCAGTATGAGCTGCTCGTCGTTTGGTCTACTACAATACAGGTTGGTAGGTTTATCATTGACGTCTGAGGCAGGCAGCACTCTTGTGTCGTCGACCGTGGGAATAGAAGATACGCTTAGTTCAATCATTCGAGACAGCTGATCAGCGAAGATATGCACAAAACTCACATGTTAGCTCAACATCACTCACAGCTCACTGTACACAATGTGAACTAGGTAAACCATACTTGATTATTGTTTTTAGCAGGTTGATACTTAAGTCTAAACCCATTACCTTAGTTGATTTATTTAGCTTGTGGACAAGTTAAGTTTGAAAACAAAACTAGGATCTATCATCATTGAACAGACGTGCCAGATTGACATGCGAGAGATTTATCCATTGTGAAAGAAGCGACTCTTTTGCATACAGTCTTTTTAGCGTTTTGTTTATGGTGCGATTCCACGAGGATATACCTCCAACTTTGCCTCAGTGAGAAAAACCGCAGTGTTGAGTCAATTAGTACTTTGTTAGCAAATCCATTGAAGGAATTGCCTAGCGCGTTTATCAACTAGGCATGAAAATTATAAATTCGTTTCAACAATACATCACATAGAACCACTGCAGTCGTCGCTCGCTAACGCTTCAAAGTCTCCAGTTTACGGTGACAGCTCACTCAATCAGAAAAGTGAATTATAATAAGCCAACTACTGGAAGCTTTAATTGATTTGTGCTTGTTTAGAGTCGCATACTCAATATGCGTATAACAATTTCTGTTTACCAGCTGAATCGTTGAAATCAACCAGACCGAAATTTTGAAACAGATAATGACGAAGGGGCTAGTCAATCTGATACATCTACTGTTGTACCTGCGTCGTCAGTTGCAGTCTGCATGTTGTTAGACTTATATTTCGATGGTTAAACATGACACATGCCTTTGCTCCATGTGAATCCATGGGATGAAATCTCAGCATATTAATCGTGATAATTCTGAATCTGTGCCTTCTCAGTTGAGGTGAGTCGTCTCCTAAACATCCAACTTATTGTTCTGTGAACTTCTTCTAAATGTACTCCACGAACACATTGCTGATTATCGACTGAAACTATGCGATCGTCCATGATTTGTAGTCTAATATGAACCAGTTCAAGTGGGTACCGGAACGTGACGAACCAAATCGTTCACTAGAAATAATTGAGGTGTTTCAAGCTGAACATCATCCACAATTGATCGCAGCTGTCGCATTCCCATAGACTTTCCAGTCGGCCCCTTTCAAAAAAAGCAACAGACTCGTGTTTTGCTTTCATTAGAGCTCGTCAGTAGTACATATCCATGCCACTGTAAAAACTGCGATCAATTGTGAGTGATGTTCAACTTGAAATTATTTTAATCCCCGACTACTCATCAGCAATTAAGGTGCTTACAAAATTTCCAAGGTTGGTTCTGCAGTAAAATAAAGATAAACTGAACGTTTATGCAGTTGTGTAACGCGGTTTAGTCCTCAAATTACACAGTAGCATTCATAGAACTGAGCATTTTCTATCAAACCTTCCAAAATGAGAGCATGCTGCCTGAGACTGGGACACACGTTGTCTACCTGATAAGCATTATCCGCTCAACTTCCAATATCGATGA
The DNA here is from genome assembly GCA_014338405.1 of Paragonimus skrjabini miyazakii. Taxonomy (NCBI): domain Eukaryota; kingdom Metazoa; phylum Platyhelminthes; class Trematoda; order Plagiorchiida; family Troglotrematidae; genus Paragonimus; species Paragonimus skrjabini miyazakii. The sequence continues at coordinate 37,171 of JTDE01004875.1, forward strand.
ACAGATACACTCCGGAATAGATAAAGTATGTAGCATTGTGTTGTCAATTGTGTCAGCAAACTGGTGAGGTATTTTGGAGAGAACTATAGTTGTTAAAGTTTGATCAACTGAAGCCCTCACCCGGCCATGTGACTTACGTCAACTTTACTAGAAAAGAGAAGCATAACATTTTCGAAATTCAGCTGGTCTTTAAGACATCACTGAGCTTGAACAATGGACCAAAATGTAATCGACACTTCATTGGCCAATTTACCGAGTTTTGAGCTATATTCGAAATGTTTTCCATAACCGCCTACCGGTTACAAGCAAACAGTGTTCATATATGTCGATTTGAAGTTACTTAACGATTGGTAGTATGCCGAACAAGGTTGACATCACGTTGATTTCTTCCGGTATGCACAGCCACAGTCTGAAAGAATGTCAGTCTACGCAGGCCTTTAGCTCAACTGGACAGCCGTCTTGATAAGCTTAGTGATGTTGAGAATAGATTAAATGGAAAACATTTTTGTGAGCGCGCGTTCTGTTCAAAATCTGATTGAATTGCGCATGAAGACATACTGAATAACAGTACCGTGTGTGACATTACTGAACCAAACTTCAATATGGACACTCACTTTTGCGTAATATTTCGATTTGGTAAACTTGTACATCTTTGGGTTGTCCAGTTCTATGATAATGCTCTCTGATTCATTTACAGTTAAAAGTAGTGATCACCCGCAATGTGATAAGGATTCTGTCGATAGAGCTGCCCATGTGGCGAGAAAAATTGTTCCAAATCGGCAATCGGATTTTGGATTCTATTTTGTGGATCAACTGACTGAGATTATTGAGCTGGCATTCCGTCAGAAAGTAGATATAATTCTGAACCGTATGAATGGACGGAGAAAACACGTCGGCCAGCTTTAGGTTTTCAATTAACTGTGTTTTTCTAAAGTACCGCTCAGTTGTCAATCGTCCCCGGTAGGCTGAAAACATCCGTGCTTTACAAATTTATTGGCGACGAAGACGGAGATTTATTCTGGTGATCCGCACTACGAACTGGAGAGTGTTTCTTAACTAACACATAAATACAAATGAAGAAATATTGCCCAGTTAACGTGCTTTAGAAATTTGTTTAAGTTGTTTCCTTAACATCCTTCATTTGTTGTATTCTGGTCCATCCGTTCAGTGGTTTCATGGTTTTTATCGGCGTTCCCCAAAGTTGTATTTTATTTTTCTTCTGCACTAGTAAATCACGTGTCCGCGTTTCCGAACAATATAATTGAGCGTGGAATTGGAAAGGAACATGGCCTGTCATACGTCATGACTTATGTTGATTACGACATGCTAAATAGTTCATCATCTAACTGGCAAACGGTATTAGGGTAACTCTCGGGAGGACGGTCACGTCTCAATTGATTGACCGATGTGAGGACTATTTTGCATTAACCAAAATATTGAAACCTAACGCTTAAAAACTCACTCCAAAATCGGCCCAATGAAACGGTATTAAAATTACCATCTTCTGCCTATCACTTATAGTAAATACGACAGATTATGTTTCACTGTTTATGAATTTAGACAAATATTTACAAACCACTCAGGTGATTTAGGTACCTATCGGTAGTGTGGAGCTCTGTAACAATTACCGTTTAACGTCTACAGCGTCATAGTTGAAGAGCAGATCGGATTGTTGATATATTTTGACAAATACATTATAATCGTCGGCTAACAGTTTCCAAAATATGTTTCCACTATTGCTCATTCAGACTGAGTTCTTTGTTTAAGATAAATAACTCACCAATACTCCAATAATCAACGTTTGTTTTCGAACAGATGACCTTGAAAACATCAAAAATGATAACAAGGACTGCTGTAATAATTGACCTAAATGACGAGAACTGAAATATGTTGACGGGGATTTTGTATCAAGTCCAAAATGAACGTCAAAAAACGTTGGAGCACAATCAGGTTTTAACGTTAGGTAAGTTGATCACACTCTGTCAGCGTGATGAGCAGTTATCAGTTGCACACAAGCCACGTCCACAAGGACAAAACTGAAAAGTTCAATACTCCGTCGTACTCACCTTGAAGCTGGTGCACCAACAGTTGCTAGGTATTTGTTGTGGAACAATTTACTAGAAAGATTCTGAATTAGGTCCGAAACAAAAAGCCACATGAGATTGTGAACCACGGTTCCTATCCGCTATATCGCTTGTCATCAGGTTGCTGTTGTCGACAACGGCGGTTGATATATTTGTCAAGTAAACTGTTCATATAAATTTAGACGGACACGGTCGTCGTCAAACTATCATCACGGCACTGATTGTGACCACCGTCTCGATCGTCATTCATAATGGTAGTAGTAAATTCAGGCTACACAACACCTGGAAATTTGGATCAATCCTGGATGAACTTCGAATGTTGGATTGTTTTGCAATTTATGTATTAGTTTAAATCTTGAATTGTTTATAGCAATATGTTTTGGACATACAACGAAAGCGTTGTGTTTCGAGTGCTACAACAAATCTGACAACACGATTGACATTTTACGTTTGGCGAACACAATTACATTTCATTTTATGTTATTTGTCTCATTTATGCCAATCAATACTTTTTTAGTTTTTACTTTCGGGCTCAAGGAGGGCCCAAGTTATCCTGTACTTACAAGCTGTCAAGAAATAACGACATCGTAAGGCAGGATTTTCCAGGCTTAAGTCCTTCATTGATTTGATGTAACCCTCATTTACATCGACGCGGTTTAATATGACACTCATCACTGCTCCATTGACTAATCCACCGAGCGATTCCGTTGGATTTGGTTAGAACAGTGAAAGTTGAGTTCTCCACCCAAAAATTGTAGCACGTGAGACCACGGTTAGCCAGATCTTCGGCAAATCCTGTCGTCCTCTGGTAGATGGCGCGTGTGAGTGGATTGTTATTTGAGTCATGATCAGTTATTTGTAGTCTGTGTGTCCTCAAATTGTTGATAATGGTTTGGGTGATCTGGTAACGCACATTTGTGCAGGATGTGAACAGTTGTATAAGAAATCTAGATGGATCTCCTGAGAAAACTAAACCGAACAATTTACAAGTAAGATCATATATAAGTAGGCAAGTTAGCAAGCAATTATATTTGAGATCGTATACTATATTGTTCAGTGCAATACACAGAGAGGCTAAAATTTGTCGTACTTCGTCTACGAATATTCACATACAGTCGTTTCTGTAATTTGAATGCATCCAATTAGCAAATCGATGTCACTTCACCCACGGTTAAATTGTGTATCAATCGAACAAATAGAGTTCTGTCGATCTGCTGTTCTCATGGAACCTACATACAAACCCGTTCGGATTGGGTTAACTGCATATATGTTTTGCATAAGTAATTCTCTCGCCCAAAGTGGTGGAATGTGCGAATAACTGTGGGCTAGACTAAGACAACAACTATTGAGCTGTCTTATAAAACACTTCACAATAGAAGTCTTCAGAACGGGTTGTCCAGTAAAGAGATAACCCATCATCTCGAAATGACTGGGAGGTGGTTGTGCAGATGCTAAACGATGGTGATCTGCAAAGCAGTACGCAATCAAGTAAGTAATGCTTTACAATACTTTCCACAGAACACTACAAACCTTGTTGTGTGTTATACAGAGACTAACAGAATTGTTACTGCAGTTCTTCCAGTGTTCAGTTGATTGACTGGCTTTGTGTCAGCGGGGGTGTCAGTCACTCTTTCGAGGTCCACGTGTGAAACTCTGGATATAACACAATCGTCCATAGCTGAAACTTTTGTCTGGTTCTCCAAAAAAGAAAGTAAATGTATGCAACCATGTTCATTTTTATTGTATTGGCAACTGGTTGAATTGTATATACTTCATCCTCCTCCAGACCAGTGTAGAAAATTTATATGACGTACTCGAAGATGCAAACGACAAACGGTAACAAATAACCCACACTATCAGTTCGATCGATGGGACATTTTTGTAACTCTGGTTATGGATCTGGTAAACCAAACAGGGCTTTCTCTATGAACAGAAACCTTCCACTATGAAACTGACCATTCATTGTAATGCGCAGGCTGAAAATAAAGCAGAAAATGACGTTAACGAATAAACATTCAGATTTCCAAACTTGTGTGTAACCGGCGCTTTTGCCGGGAAGTTTAACGCCTGCCATTTCTCGTCCGTTGTTTCCATCTCCTTAAGCCACTGTTCGTCCTGTCGCCCATCTGGTCAGCAGTCTATCTTCTTTGAGGTTTGGCTGCAGTTCACGACTGCTTCGAGATATTCCGTTGATTGTTGAAATGAATGTGCCTCAAATCTGGTCATTCATACCACTTTGCCTGCTATATCTCGTCCATTGGTCTAATCTCGTTGACCAGTGACTAATCCAATCGCCCGTGTTGTCCACGTTCCGATCTCTGTAGACTTTTGGACGTATCCCAACGCCACGCTGAGTTATTCCGCCCACACTTGGAATACTCCTAACTCCGGTTTGGTAATCTACTTCACTTTATCCAGCCTTGACCGTACATGTTGATCTTGCGTGTCGAAATCTACAAAGAATGATGCAAACCTTTGATGGTGGACTATTTTCATCTACAATTAACTCCAAACATGTCTAATATCTTTCAACGGCTGCATGGCTGCAACGATTACATTGGAACTTTTACCAATTTCTCAAGCGACCTAGTTCACTTGCATACTTGGGCCATGTGTCCCGATATGCCACAGTTGACAGGCACAATTTGGGTATGTAGGTATCATGAAGCATATGCAAGTTAAGCATCACCTCGATGGTTGGGGAAAACGTGCTTTTCGCCGGCTTTGTGTATACTAGAACTTTGGGAATTTCTGGAAAATCTTTGACCAGCGAGCGCACACCAAAGTCTTGAAGCTGATGACAAAGATGTTCCGATTGACGGGCGCTTAAACAAGCCATATTTTAGATGAGCGTGACATGATCCTGAGTAAAAATTTTGCTACAGTTTCATCTGGGATGTCAGTGGACAAATACCTGAATTGCCGTACTGCTGAAAAGTTCTTCAAGCGGTCTTTACTTTATCTGCAGGCATGTGTGTGGTGATGTATATATACAGTTAACTCGTTAACCACCAAATTGGTTTTTGTGTCTGACTCAAGAAATTGCACCCAGCCATAGACATGCTCTGATGAATGCAAAACAATCTATTGAAAGCCTCGATAGTACTGACAGTAATCAGTGACAAGCCTGAACCTCCAAAATATACAAGGAGCCTGACTCTGTGGCCAGACAAACCAAACCCCACCACACCGAGATTAATCAGTTGTTTGGTCTCTCCTCGTGAACTTACTTGTACTCAATGCAATGAGTTTCAGAGGTGAATTACTTAAATTCCACATTCAGTGTGACAATCACTGGCCTATTCTAGTGGTGATTACTAAGGTCCGGCCCATCATTAGCATCTGTTGATTTGAAATTCACTTACTGGGTATGGTACCTTATGAGACAGATAAAGCAGAAGGCATTGGCGGAGACTCCCTTCTTCCCTTCTTTTGGTTGATAATGTGTTGTCAATGACAAATTACTTTTGTTTCTCTTATATTTGACATGGCAGAACCACCGTGTTGCTGACTGCCTCGCAGTCTTACTCTTTCGCAGCTCATGTTTCATACCTTTTAACTTCTGCACATTTAACTACCCCGATTTATAAAAATATCTAATTCCCAAGATAGTTCAGTTCTTTAGACGTAGATTTTGACAATTCTCCGTTTGAAGGTTATTATTGTCTTTCAGTCTCAGTTGTCACTTTGGTTCACTCAACCTGTCTGACCCAGAAGGTGGTATGCTTAACTCGCTTCGCTCTTGGTGGTTTCCAGTCAATTTTTTGATGTTTATAAGTGGTTACTGATGAGTAGTCGGGGATTTGGTTAATTTTACGTTGAACATCACACACAATTGATCGCAGCTTTCTTATTTCCGTAGACTTTCCAGTCGGCCCCTTACGAAAAGAAGCACTAGACTTGGGTGTCGTTCTCATTACCAATGCACCACTAATAATATTCTCATTCAACTTTTTACCAAGCGTTCTGACATCATCAAAGCTTTTGACAAAGATTCTAATTTTATCCCGATTCTTACAGTTCCACCTTGAGGATTTCTTTCTAATTTGGTATCTTAGATAAATGATCAATTGTCTATTTGTTCCTTCTACGTTCGTGTATATGGAGCATACACAAGCAACAGCACAGTTACGTAAGGACACCTAATGACTGTTTTCTCTGGTCCCTGCTATCTATACTGTTCACTGCTGATGTTTCTGAAGTTTCACACCTCCTCATGTTCTGTATGCAGTTAACGTTAACTTCGAGCCTTAACTATTCTCATAAGTAAACAACGTCACTTCACGAAAGGATGGTGACTCTTTGTGCTCATGATCATCAACGAGCGGCCTCTCGAACAATCCCGCTAAATGAAAAGTTATGCAGCTGCTGTTTCTCTTCAGATGAGAGTATTGTCTTGGTAATCTTTTCCATCATGAAGTTCTATTGGAAAGTGATCTGGGAAGCATCGTTTAGTCCAGCGTATCTCTTGGTTGCACGAGCCAAAACTTGCAGGCGATATCCCGATCAGATATTCCGCCCAGATTTCTGAGACGTCTTAAGAAACTTTTCTTTCTCAAAATGCATTTCGCTTCTTTTGCCACTCCGCAAAATTAACCCAATATCCTCACTGTGTTGTCCCCTGTCTTAAGGCAATTACGCGATCATATTTCCGCCACACTACCACAGAAACTAAAACTCATAAATGATTTTCCTGTTTATTATGGGTGTCTCCGGGGGGACATTACTCTGCTGCATAAATCTTTTGATAAACTACACACTCACTGCATCGACAGTTCCAAGTGGTTTCTATCAACCTTCGTACAGGTGAGAACAAACTCAGTTATTAAGCGTATCGAACCGAGGTCCGCAAATAATATCCGGTTTACGCGAGTTCACGCCGGTTCTTCTGACCTCGTTACACTTGACAGCGTGGATGTTTTTAATCACGGTCCTGATAGACTCATGTTTGCCGAGTCTCAAATGTTTAATCAAAATGCGATGAAACCAAAACGGACGGAAACAATATCTAGCTTCCTTCCATGTCCATCGGCGAAAACCAGACATCAGACAACATTATAATGTCGTTGACATTTTCCCACCGTTCATGCATTTCAGTATATCGCGCTTCAAAAGCATATGTAAATCTACATAATATGCGGTGTTCTACCAACCGCTTAACAAAACACTGGTAGAGTTATCTGATAAAACTGTCTAGGAAGTCCTAATCGCGGGGTCGTCGATTGGAGTTAACAGACAGTAACTGTCTTCATTTCGAGACGATCGGGCAACCTGATCATTACTCACAAGCGAAAGTGGTTGAGTGTTCACATATGATAATTCAGTCTTGCCTAATGTGAAGTCAATGGCGCAGTGGTAAACACGGTTGCCTCATGAACAGCATGTCCGTGGTTCAAGTCCCGGCAGTGGTGATGATATGCACTACTGACGAGCTGCTCTAATGAGAGCGAAACTCGAGTCTAGTGCTTGTTTTCGAAAGTGGCCTACTGGGTAGTCTATGGGGATGCGACAGCTGCGATCAATTGTGAATGATGTTCAACTTGAAAACAGGACATGTTTTTGGAGGTAGATTTATAAGTAAAATGGTTTTAGTCCTCGTCTCAAATAACAATTCAAATGCTGTGCTTATATGCATGAAAAATGTTGTTTCAGGGGGGCCAGCAAACCGAGTCTTACCGAAAACACGTCCGAACAATGCAGACCGCATGGTGTAGGGAGGATGTGAGCGCAAGTATTTTATTTTTATCCAACCAGAACACACGGTTGGCAAACACACTAATAATCGATAAAATGTGCCCCAGTCAGCCGTCTTCGGGAGAGGGTACCAGATGCCTGTAACGTTTCGTCCGCCCCAAATGACTGCAAAATTTTAATTCGGCCAAAGTTAGCGTTGGGTTATTTACGATTGCTTGCTCTCCTCGGTTCCTCCAGTTTTTTGCTGTAATCTGCATTCCACTGATATATTTATCCGGAAAAAGTAGTGAATACTTATTGTGCGTTTTCGGCCACAAATTCATTCCTTTAATTTGCCTCAGTGTTCTTAGATATTTGCCTTATTTTCGAAATACACACCTGCTCAGAATTATCTGGTCTGAAATTGCATACGTGTTTTACTACGTCTTTCCAAAGATTGCCTTAGAGATGCCCTTCATCTAAACAATCACAGTTTGTACCTGTAGCGCGGAAGTTGGATCCCCGTGGTGAAGAGCTTCCAAAAGTATGTGAGTCATTTCTCTTTGTGATTTTCAGCTTGTCATATTTCATGAAGCTTGGACGTCTCTTTATCAACCTTCATGTTCTTATGCCTCCATGTCTCTGTTGAATATTGTTGTGGCTTACATGTTTCGCCGGAAAACGGTAACAAGATTGCACATCCTGGTGTTTATGACTGTCGAACAAGATCTTTCGTTCAGTTCTTACATTTTCACAGGTTTAGATGGTTAGACCACGTACTAAGGATGGCAGATAGTCATATGCCATATCGAGCACTATTTGCCGACGCCGCGACCGACTGGCACAAGGTGCGAGGTGGACTGATGATGACCTGGCGTAGACAAATCAAATCGTTCACGAAGAGTTGGCCAGTGTAGATGGGGTTCGTCCCACTGACTGGGGCCCTCACGACTCACAGAGTTTGTGGCTTGAGACGTTAGGTGAGATGGCGGTTGACCGAGCTCAGTGGTATGAATGTTGTCATTGTTTGTCCGAGTTGTCTGTGAAGTGAATGTATTTAATGACGTGGGGGCAACGAAAGCTGTCTTGCTGACGACGCCTTACTGTCACCTACAGCTTGCTTTTTTGTTAGGTGTACGCACCTTAATGTTGAATGGTTGAATATAGACGTAGCTATTTTTAGTAGTTAGGCCCACTCCCCTTTCCTTTTTTCCTCCCTCTCTTCATATACAAAGTTTGCTATTTCTTCTTCGTGGTTGTGTGGCAGTTAAGCATCAGTGTGAACCACTGTTGTATTGCTGTCTATGATGATTATGATTATGACGCTCTGGTGTACATTATATGAATTGTAATCAATCCTTTACTTTCAGTGATATCATTTTTATGGTTGTGTTATGAAACCTGCGAATCGTTTCTTTCCGAAGCAGCAACTCACTTCTGTTACCATTACTATGAATTGCTGATGAAGTTGCACCACTCCTTTCTGGTTCCTTGAAGCCAGGCTACTAAAGACTAATTATATCGCCTGTACAGAAAAGTACGGGTGAAATAATGACGTGGAACTACTTACATTTGAATTTTAAACTATCATCGGTTGCACAATATACCCCCATTGCATCTTCGGTTGCATTCACTTTTTAATAGGTTCAAACAAAAACGTTTATTCCACGTGACCTACTTAACTCAGTTGCGTATGTATCCATCCGAAACTTTCTGTGCAATTATACTCGTGTCTCAAATGAAATTCTTTGTAAGATTATTGGAGTACAGTATAATCTGCGTAAAGTGTACGTTGAGTTCACCTCGCTTTCATTTACACAAATAAAGATGACATGTTAAATGGAACACATAAATGCGTTACATATTGAAATTGTACTAAAGGTGACTGTCGTTTCCATTCAGAACATTTTTTGATGTGTTCTTTAAATCATGCAGAATCTGAAACACATTCCCAAAGGCGTAATTAAATCAAATCTGATCCGGAACGGTTGACAACAATCAGGAGTAAACTTAATGGATACGGGTTAAATTACTGGTAAAGTGCTGTACTTGAGAATCAACAAAACGTCATAACCGAGTGCTCGAGATTGTTGGTCTGTTGATGACCGCCTGCTCCTTTAACAAACATGGTGGAGTTCTTGATATTCCTGAAGGTATGTTTTGGTTACTTATCCAAAAATATTTTTAAATAATGCCCGTCCTACTCCAAGGCGGCTTTAAGTTTTCAGACTTTCCATAGGTAGAGTGCTAAACAGCAACTGGCACAAGAATGAATCATGTTTAGTTTCGTTCTGTGACAGAAAATAGCATCATCTTTTTAAAGTAGGAGTTGCCATGAAATTTTCATGTCCCTCTTCGTGCTGAAGCATCTGGTTGCTGACGTTTACCGTTTAACTCCCCACTGATGGTGTTCATACAAATTATGTTTCGAGTGCACAATCATGTTGTTTGTGTCTAAGCGATATTGTCTTCACACTCAAGATGATTGCGGTGGCATTTCCTGCTGAACTGCACTTGATACGTTGAACAAAATATACTATCAGTCAAATAGATCAAGCAGTTATGACCTATTGTCTGAATTTCTTGATGGTCTAAACACTGTTTGGTTATTCGCATCCAGATACTTATTAATCCGGGAGGACACCTCTTTGGCAAGACTAACGCAGCCAAAGTTCAGTCAACCCTCCATGGATACTGACATAGTTCTTGATCCTCTAACTGGTAGGAAACTTGAGGTCCCACATTGTTAGCCACACTCATGTTGACTTTCACATCAACAATGCTCATGAAGTACAGATTTACTTTCAGGCATGTGCTTTAAGTAACAGTATCATGAGTATTGTACGAACAATTCTTAATTTGCCACCCACTAAACCGTATCAGCAGGTAGAAATAGTCGTTTTTCAGAGCTGATAAAATGAAATAACCTACGAATTCAAACAGTATTATCGAAAACTCTCATGGAAGAGATCTCTTATGGAAGAAAGATCCAAGAATTATCATCTTACCACCGGACAAGGGCTCCGGTGTATTCATACTGTATAAAACCGACTATATCGCCAATATGTTACAAATTCTGGCAGAATAGTCTAAATTCCGCCTGAATGATAAACAGGAAGATTTCATTATATTTGCTGAAAATGAAGTCACTGACTGTTTCCGGAACCTAAGAAAAGGCGGTTTGATTGATCAGAAAACCTACTAAGAACTCTTACCCAAAGGATCCCAGATACCCAAAATGTATGGCTTACCGAAAACTCACAAACCTGACATACCTTTAAGACCCATACTATCGATGGTCAATTCGCCGTACCATAAACTGGCCCAGTGGCTCTTCCGGTTACTGCAACCAATAGGCATGAAAATTGCTGCACATAGTCTGAAAACCCCATTTTCATTTGTTGATTTCATAAGAGATCTCAAAATAAAAGACAAGATAATGGTATATTTCAATGTAAAATCACTCTTTACAAATATTCCGCTAACCGAAGTGATATCGATTATTCATGACTTTGCAGCAGAGCACAACATATCCTTCACACTACCTTTGTTTGAAATTCGTAAGCTCTTGTACCTGTGTACTATGAATAGTCAGTTTTTATTCAGTGGTACATTTTATTGACAAATTGATGGTGTAGCAATGGGGAGTCCACCGAGGCCAGTACTCGCTGATATTTTTATGGCCTATTTAGAAAGACAAGCAGCAACAGCTATTTACTCTACAACGCTGTATAAACGATATGTCGACGCCATATTCTGTGTGTGTGTGACTCACGAGAACATGCTAACCAACTCCGCGCACAACTGAATGGTCTATACCCGAACATTTCATTCACCGCAAAAGTCCAGGAGAACAACAAACTTTCCTTCTTAGATGTGGAAATGTCTGTGAACGATGATAGATTCATCACGAGAAGAATGTATAGGAAGCCTAATTGAACGGGGCAGTATATTCACTTCAAAAGTTTCGCACCAATATCGCATAAGCGTGGTCTCGTTCGAATCCTGTTCAGTAGGGTTCGCAGAATTTGTTCACCCGAGACGATGGAGGAGGAATCAGCTTTAATCCACCAAACACTGATGTACAGTGGATATCCCGCGCGCTTTAACTCGAAGTACGCTAGAGAAAGGTTGAAACGGTAAATATCAGAAACAATGTCCCGCAAACCCGTACATATAACACTGCCATACAAAAGTGAGGATGTAACCACCCTCATCCAACGTAGACTAATGTGTGCCCTCAGAGCTGCGTACAACGCAGCAGAATTGAAACTGATCAACCAGATGACACGGCTGGCCTGCACACCGGGGAAAGACCCAAGCAACTCACTCGCCACATCCAACATTATTTATGAAGTCACTTTTATTTGTGGAGTCAAGTACATTGGCCGAACGGTGAGAACGTTTGAGACACGTGTCTCGGAGCACATTCCCAAATGGATGGCGAACAACAAAACCGTAGTCGCCCAGTCTTCTATCACACGACATTTGGAAGAAACTTGGCACGTAATTCAAGTAGAGAATGCTTTTCGTGTGTTGTATCGCCCAATCAATAAACATACTTTACCTTTCGCCGAGGTCGTTGCGATACACCGTTACAAACCTTCACTTTGTGTAAAGAAGCGAATAGTAGTTAACCTATAACTACCATGGTGTTTAAAGTTTGCAATCATGGGTCAATATTATTCGTTAAGTGTTATTATTTGAATGTTTTAGTTGTACCGTTTACTGAAGTTTATTTCCTTCTCTTATCTTAAGCTTCATGTTGAACTACCTATTAGTTTCCGTTTATTTCCGCGTGCCTTACCGTAGGACCGATATTGTCTGCACCGCTAGTTTCTTATTCCACCGGTTTGAAATTTTGAATTTTGCTCGTTTGTTTTTAAATAATGGTGGCCTATTCGAACGTGACTGGTACTGTGTGCTGATTCTATCGCAGCTGATGACTCATTCCCACTTTACACTTATTTAAATTGATACATGTTAATTGATCATAGTCCGCATATCGTAAACGAAGAGATCGGTCGTACTGTCACTGCAGAGTACATCTTACATAATTCTACTTGCGTGTAAAAATAGCCGTTTCTCAGAGCTGATGAGAGGAAATAATTCACGTATTCAAACAATATTATCGAAAACACTCTTGATGCTTCGGCCAGAGGAGTACATTCCAAAACTTGATATGGAGTAAAAAAGCTCCGTAGGTCCCACAGGATAAATTGTATCAGAGGACCAACAAATCAATGCGGTCTGAATAACGAAAATATGGGGAAAAGTGGAGAAGTTTTTTTGCGGCCAGTTTGTTTTCGGTCATTCATCATCAGGCCAATTACATAACATTTTAAATCATCATGGTTGTCACGCGAACAAAAACAAAGGCAATTACATCGCGCGGTTGTAAATTGGAGGGCAATTAAGTGACAAAATTGACCTCCGGAGATGTCGAGTCAGTAACGGGGGGCCATGATAACCGTAGGGATTGTACAAATTTATTCTGATCGCACAACTGTGGATTGCGCAACCGAATTCCGACCGCTTCCGCGGTGGCCAGAATATGAAATTTGACTCCCCTGGATTGACGACTGGGCAAGCGGAAAATGTGCTGGAAATCTACTTCTGATGAGACTTGGTGCCCTGAGTCACCAAGGTGCGCCAGAATTGCACCCGAAATCGACTTCACCTCGTCCTCAGCCAGCCATCTGGGGTGGTGCTCACGTATTCTCTGAGAAAAGTGCCTGGTTGTGCGACCGACGTAACCTAGTCCACAGGAGCATGTGAAAGAATAGACACAAAATGAAGTTGCACATTTTGGCAACGTATCTTTGAGTTGTATGTGAACCACCGGGTCGGATCCGAATGAGATTCGCAGTTGTGCCGCACTGTAGGTCTTTTCAATTGCGTTACTTATTCTGCGAGTCACCAGTTCGGTCAACGCTTCGCCTTTGTATTCTAGCGTCATATAAACCAACCTCATTTCCGCAGATGGGAGCTTAACTTTCGGTTCTGTCAGCTTCATATGTTTACCTGCGAAGTTTACAGGATAGGCGTTCTCTGCGAATATCCGCCGTAAAAACACCATTTGTGCATCAGTCACGTCATCAGTGCATATCCTCATAGCTCTGTATGTTAAACTACGAACGAGGTTTCTCTTCTGTTTTAGGGGTACGTAACTGAGAAAATGAGTAGATTGGCCATTCCAAGTCCCCTTCCTGTGAATCCCCCTCTGAATTGAACCGTCTATACGACGATTCAATGCCACATCCAAGAAGGATAATCGTCTATCTTTCTCGGTCTCAAGTGCAAAGTTGAGATTAGGTGTGCTGTGTTCGCCTCAGTAAGTAGGCTATTCTGGTCCACAGTTTCGTAAACTGCTCAGAAAATATCATCCACGTATCTTGTGTAGAAAGTGCCATTGTCATTGAACCCACGAAGTTTAGTCATTTCTAACATTGCCATGAAGACATCTGCCAACAGTGGGCCTAACGGTGACTACATTGCAACGCCGTCCTTCTGAAGGTACCTTTTCCTATCAATCTGAAATTGAACTTTCTGTGTGCACGTTGATATCAGCTTACTGAGCGTGTCCACGGGCAAGCCCATGTTTAAACCTTCGGAACGAATATACCCACAGAGGTATTCAACGATTTCCACAAGTGGTACATCTGTGAACAGAGAGCAAACATCAAGGGAAAACACCTTCTGGTTTTCCACAATCAGCGACCAGATAGAATCGACGAACTCAAACGTATCTTTCAGTGAATACACTGCGGTGTCCTTCTGAACGGGTTTTAACAATTCTGTTAGCCACTGTGCCATTGAATGGTACGGAGAATCACACATATCAAGATTTCATCGCACAATTCACGACGGATATCCGTTACATTCCAGGATCTGCCAACGTCAACGCCGACGCCCTTTCCAGACTACATATTGATGCGGTTTCAACTTCATTACTGGGTTGTTAACTTTGGTGAACCTCCAGTAGTTACTACTGATAGAGGCGCGCAGTTCCAATGCCAGGTCTACTGTGATATGACGTGTATACTTGGCTGCGAACACATCAAAACGACCGCATATCACACCTCTTTGAAAGGTCTAGTGGAACGTTTTTACTGCTAACTGAAAGCATCATTAATCGCTCAATCTTCAAAACACAAATGGACGGAGTGCCTTCCACTTACCTTGTTAAGTATCAGATCAACCACTAAGGAAGATCTTGAAGTCACTCCGGCAGAATTAGTCTGTGGATCAAGTCTGCAGCTGCTCGGTGAATTGTTCCAAGAGTCACCCCACATAACTAAACCAATGAACTATGTATAAGACCTTTGGAGACATATGGAGGACATTCGCTCAATCTCTACGCGGAAGCATACATGGCCTAGTCGTATTCCCCGTGATTTACACACATGTGTTTATTCGCTGTGATTTAGTAAAGCGTTCACTGCGACCTCCATGCTCTGCACCATTCACAGTAATATCAAGCTATGACAAGTTCTTCACCATCGATCGAGCAGGGAAACGTAATACCGTTTGCATTGACCGTTTGAAAGTGGGGTATGTGGACAGTGACCTACAATCATCCAAAAATTAAAAAAGACTGAACTTCGTGGGTTCAATGGCAATGGCACTTTCTACACAAGATACGTGGATGATATTTTCTGAGCAGTTTACGAAACTGTGGACCAGAATAGCCTACTTACTGAGGCGAACACAGCACACCTAATCTCAACTTTGCACTTGAGACCGAGAAAGATAGACGATTATCCTTCTTGGATGTGGCATTGAATCGTCGTATAGACGGTTCAATTCAGAGGGGGATTCACAGGAAGGGGACTTGGAA
This sequence comes from Paragonimus skrjabini miyazakii, assembly GCA_014338405.1. Classification (NCBI taxonomy): domain Eukaryota; kingdom Metazoa; phylum Platyhelminthes; class Trematoda; order Plagiorchiida; family Troglotrematidae; genus Paragonimus; species Paragonimus skrjabini miyazakii. Next base: position 52,768 of record JTDE01004875.1, read on the forward strand.
TGGCCAATCTACTCATTTTCTCAGTTACGTACCCCTAAAACAGAAGAGAAACCTCGTTCGTAGTTTAACATACAGAGCTATGAGGATATGCACTGATGACGTGACTGATGCACAAATGGTGTTTTTACGGCGGATATTCGCAGAGAACGCCTATCCTGTAAACTTCGCAGGTAAACATATGAAGCTGACAGAACCGAAAGTTAAGCTCCCATCTGCGGAAATGAGGTTGGTTTATATGACGCTAGAATACAAAGGCGAAGCGTTGACCGAACTGGTGACTCGCAGAATAAGTAACGCAATTGAAAAGACCTACAGTGCGGCACAACTGCGAATCTCATTCGGATCCGACCCGGTGGTTCACATACAACTCAAAGATACGTTGCCAAAATGTGCAACTTCATTTTGTGTCTATTCTTTCACATGCTCCTGTGGACTAGGTTACGTCGGTCGCACAACCAGGCACTTTTCTCAGAGAATACGTGAGCACCACCCCAGATGGCTGGCTGAGGACGAGGTGAAGTCGATTTCGGGTGCAATTCTGGCGCACCTTGGTGACTCAGGGCACCAAGTCTCATCAGAAGTAGATTTCCAGCACATTTTCCGCTTGCCCAGTCGTCAATCCAGGGGAGTCAAATTTCATATTCTGGCCACCGCGGAAGCGGTCGGAATTCGGTTGCGCAATCCACAGTTGTGCGATCAGAATAAATTTGTACAATCCCTACGGTTATCATGGCCCCCCGTTACTGACTCGACATCTCCGGAGGTCAATTTTGTCACTTAATTGCCCTCCAATTTACAACCGCGCGATGTAATTGCCTTTGTTTTTGTTCGCGTGACAACCATGATGATTTAAAATGTTATGTAATTGGCCTGATGATGAATGACCGAAAACAAACTGGTCGCCAAAACACCACTTCACTTCTGATGAATTCATGGGGTTATCCGGATCTCTGAAAATATGGTTGTTATTGAATCTCGTAAGCTTGAGACGGAAGTAGCCTCGTTAAAATTGGTACAACTATGCCAGTTAACTCGCTTGTTACCTCTGAGTGACTCGGGACCTGGATCGAGTTTGACGGCTCCGGACCACGACCAGAAGAATATCTATTCCAGTGTAGTCGATGACTTATTGAATGGGCATATCATCGCCGAAACTGAAATCCGAGAACTGCGATCGCGTAACATATATTCTCAATAGGCTTGATGCCAAGTTAACCAAGTCCCTGGCCGCTCAACGATGCCTTGGAATTTGCTTTATGCACTATCATGGGTAGGTTTCTGAAACTGAAACTTAGTACGACGCAGTGTAGAGTTTTTATTTGGATGGTCCAGATTATCTCGAGGCTAAAAGCAGTCAGTGGCATTTCAAATCATTTGGCTCCGGATGTAAGCAAAGCTCTTTAATTATACATTTTTGTTCCATCTGAATATTTTATGTTTATAACAGGCATACGATCCTGACATTTGTTCCTCATAGTATGGTTCAGTGATGACGGTGAACGTTGTCCAGTTTGCGGAAGCATCCTAGATTTTTGGTCTTTCAGTCGGGAATAAGACAGATAGCATGAATTCTGGACCCCTTTGCAAGTCAATAATTCGTGCAATGCAGCCGCCAGTCGGGTCAAAGCTGCCTTGTTGTTTGTAAAGCGGCCAAAAAATCTTCACATAGTTATCAGCTGCTTTCATCGTATTTACATTTGTATGATCATTGTAATTACTGGTGAGTAGTCGGGGATTTGGTTTATTTCAATTTGAACATCACCAAAATTGATCGCAGCTGCCGCATCCCCATGGACTTTCCAGTCGGTCCCTTTCGAACGGCGGAAGCACTAGACTCGAGTTTCGCTCTCATTAAAGCAGGTCGTCGGTAGTGCATATCCTCGCCACCGCCGGGACTTGAACCACAGACATGCTGTTCATGAGGCAACCGTGTTTACCACTGCGCCATTGACCTCACGTTAGGCACGACCAAATTATCATACTACAACGCTCAACCCCTTTCGCTTGTGAGTAATGATCAGGTTGCCCGATCGTCTCGAAACAGTAACAGTAATTGTCTGTTCAAGTCCCGGC
>JTDE01004876.1:11632-25960 GCA_014338405.1 Paragonimus skrjabini miyazakii
GTTCGAAGCGTCCGTCAGGTAAAGGAAATGTTCGCGGGGTAGTGATGGTGTGGCAGTTACCTTTACTACATTGACATTCCAAGCACTGTGGCTCAGTTACGAACATCTTTACGAATGCTTGGCCAAATGTAACCCTCGGTAACTAGCTTCGTTGGCACACGTGTGCTTGAATGTGACAGGGAATGGAGGCGACTGAAAACATCAGACCGGTGTGCAAAAGGGATGAAAGGTCGAGATTTGCCGGTAGACATGTCGCAAGTAATTGAGTATTCTGACTGGGTTAAGGGAATATCACGTAGTTTCATAGAAGGATTGGTACGAAGTTGACGAAGTTCTGGGTCATTAACCTGCGAACACGAGGGAGAGGAGATCAACGTCAGTTGTGAATAGTTGGCTAACATCCGGGCAAGACAACGCGTCGGCGACGAAATTGTTGGAAGCGTCTACGAAACGAATGTCGGTGGTGAACTGAGGGATAAAATCTAGGTCTTGTTTCTCTAGGGGAGTACCGATCAGGAGGAAAACGGACGGCAAACACAAGTGATTTGTGATCAGTAAAAACAGTGAGGTCACGACCCTCCAGAAGATGTCGAAAGTGTTTAATGGCAGGGTAAATGGTCAGTTACTCACGACCAAAGGTACTGTAACGCGTTTGCGCTGGATGAAGTTTTTGGGAGATAAAGGACAAATGATGGATTTTACCATTCACGTTCTGTTGTAAAACAGCGCCAACAGCCGACTGAGATGCGTCAGTCTTCAACATTAGCGGCGAGCGTTCATCTACCCTCGAATGAGTTAGTGTGGTAGTTTGGCTGCAACGAACGCAGTATTGGCCTTAGGAGACAAAACGAAGTGCTTAGGATTAGCTTTTAAAATGTCCGCGAGGGGTTTTAACACCGTGGAGTAAAGCGACAATAATAATTGACAAGGCCTAAAAAGCGTTGGAGACTTTTTAGAGATTGTGGCTATGGATAGTCTTTACCAGCACTGATTTCCTCTGGCAAAGGTCGGATACCGTTACTGTCGATTCGATGTCCAAGAAAATCTATGGAGGTAACTCCGAAGATTCACTTCATAGGGTTTACTGTCACATCGTACTGGGTAAACCGTTTGAACAACTTTCGAAGATGTGACACGTGCTGTCAAGTGTCTTCACTCGCGACTAAGACGTCGTCAATATTAGCGTACACGAGGTCGAGACAACGAAGCACTTGGTCCATGAACCTTTGGAAAGTCTGTGCGGCGTTCCGTAAGCCAAATGACATACGGATAAATTCATTGGGTCCAAAGGGAGTGGTAAGTGCAGTCTTCGAGACATTCTCGAGGGCCACGGGGATTTGATGGTAAGCTCGAACCAAATCTGTCTTGGAGAAGATACTCTTCCTGTTCAATCCAATTAAGACGTCGTGGATGTGAGAGATAAGGTATCGATCTGAAACGGTGACATTGTTAAGGGCACGGCAATCACCGCAGGGGCGCCAGTCATCTGTCATTTTTTTCGGAACCATGTAAAGAGATGAGGCTCATGGGCTATTTGAAGGTTGGATAGCGCCAAATCGTAGGGGGTGTTCAAACTCTGCTATGGTCACTTTGAGTTTGTGAGTTCCCAAACATCTGGGGCGTGAAAAAGTGGGTGGGCCTTTTGTGACGATGTGATGGAAAACATTGTGTTTTGGTGGTAACGTTGGATTAGACGGATTGATAAGTTGTGGAAATTGTCGAAGGATGGCTGCAAAGCCGTTATCTGGTAAGGCCGACCGCAGTCTAACCGAATTGATTGATGTGGCCTTGTCCTGAACGCACAAGGTGGTCGTGTTTTCGATCAATTACCTACGACCAACGTCCACTATGAGTCCAAAGGATGATAAGAAATCAAAGCCAATGATCGGGTGTTGTACATCTGCCACCGTAAATCTCCAGGGAAACTGATGCCTAAGGCCGAGATCCAGAATGAGTAGTTTCTCGCAGTATGCTGGAATCGTCGAACAATTAGCAGCCCGTAGTGTGTACGATACCGGTTGAAGATTGCGTTTGTTACCTTTCAGTGGAATAACGCTAACCTATGCGCCTGTATCAATGAGAAAATTCAGCGCAGTTGAACGGTCGAACACATAAAAAAGGCGACAATTTGAGGAGCCACGAACAGCCGTCGCCATTACTGTCCGGTCTGGGCGTTTCCCGAATGGGAATTATTCAGAGCAAAACTGCATGGCCTGGTACAACGGATCGCTTTAGAACCAAATCGACGGTGACAATAGCACACGTTTCGATCAACTCGTCGTCTGCGTGAACGGCTACGGAATTGACGGCGATATGGAGGGCTTCTCGATTGTGTTGTCGGTTGTTTGGTGATTGCAGAGAGCTGTAAGATCATGTCAGAAAACGGTTGCTTCAGTGCGTCCAGTTCCGTTTGTCAACTATGGCTCGACGACACCTCTGGTAAGTGTACATGAGACACCGTGCGGCTTTGATTACTCTCGTATACCTTGTCAGCCAGCTCTGCGAGTTTTTGAAGTGGGGTGTCCTTATCGAGTATGGAAAATATTTTTCGGATATCGTCCGGAAGATTTTTGTGCCGTAACTCACACAGAATTGGTTCGTTCACCGTACGTTTACTTTGAAGCTGTGTCATGTGACGGAGGAGTTGTGAAGAAGTTCTGTCGCCCAGAAGCTTTCACAGGTTCTGTTCATCGGTTGCTGCAGTTCGTCCAATGATCGCGGCCTCAAAAGTGTCGTACGGGCTAACACTAGATCGAGTGTAGATGAGGTCGGTGACTTCAGTAGCGACCTGTTCTGGGAGATTGGCAACTATGAAATTATACATGGACTTTTGCAAGCGTATCCGTCTAGAGTCAAAGCTGGCTTCGACTTGAACAAACCAAAGCCTAGGATCACGACTACCAAACTGGGGAAGTTTAACATAAACAGCATTTTCCACGACAGTAGGATCTGGTTCAGAATCAGCCATGTTCAGATAACACAGTCACACACAACGAAAGGAACCGATTAGACAATGAAAGAGAGAAAGGTCTTTTCGGAGAATATGCAGAAAAGAAAAACTTTAAGCGAACGATAAAAGGAAGTCAGCAAGGGCTCACCAATTATGTAGTGGAACCAAGAAATCAGTCGATAATGTTATCAAACAATCTACAGTAACTGTCTGCAACAAATTCCACCACACTACGTCCGTTATAAGTTAGAAGAACGCTCTTCTTGAATAACAGAGTGATTCCAACGAATTCAATTGTTTCACCGTGCTAAAATCTACTGTTGCCACAGTTAACTCCCGGTAGCAACAATCACGTGCAAGCAGAAGCCGAGGCGCGCGAGGACGAAGTGTGTATTCATTCAAGCAATAGATGAGTGGTTTATATGTACAGTGGACATAACAGGTATGAAGAATAGTATGTAACAAGAGAGCAAAAAGGTAACGTACTCTACATATCTCAACTTGAAAGATTATAGATGGCAGCCACGCGTATAGTGGTTAAGATGAGAGGCCTCTCCTGTAATCGGCAGCTAGGGAAGTAACCACGTACCCGTAGAGGTACAGGTGACTCCGCGATGACCTTATTGTGCTGCACCGCATTTTGCTATGTGACATGCGAGGAACCTAGAGCAGATTCACCCCTCCATAATGAGTACAGATTCCGGGGCCATCCTCCCACGATTCTCAGGCAGCGATCGGGACGGCTTCACTCTCTATTTCGTTTGTCTCTACGGGACGTCAATAGCTGGAATGTGCTACCAGCGCGGGTGGTGCTAGCACCCAATGATGTGGCCTTTAGGCGGCCCCTAAATGTGCACATGGTTGCGCACTGGAAGAAGGAGGATAATTAACGCCCTGCTTATTACAGTGACGAGACGCTGAATGAAGAGGCTCACGCAGTTGGCGACTCCTGTTTTTTGTCAGTGAATAATGAGGCGATCATTGGCCGGGTCGCCGTTACTCGCCTGGATTCGATTGTAACGAACAAACAGGACATACGGTTTCGGCTGACCGTTATATTCGTGAACCAACTTTGTGCAATGTAGAGCTGCAGGGGGACAGCGTATTTCTGAAGTAGAGATTACAACGAAAGTCCTGTAAGAGGGAACAACACGAACAAGCCTGAGCCAGTGACGCAGTAAGGTATGCACACTACTTACACAATCGGAAACCAAGATGCCACCAACAACGTAACAGCACGCGACGTTACGTGACATAGTGGAGTTCATGGCGGGTTCATAGGCGAAATCGACAGTGCGAAAAGCGACGCATACATGTTTGGAATTGTTATCCTTCCCCCTATTATTTTGCCCGTCTGCTGTCTATTCTACTAACCCACAACATCTACTGTGCAAATTTTAGACGGAAATGGTACACAGTTTCACGTTGGCCGAAAAGAGTAGGGACCCCGAATACCAGTTAGAATGCATTCTCATCACGTATCATTTCTGCTCCAGTTTGCTGTATGAAAACTGCATGTGTGCAAAGATGAGACAACTTCACCAACTGTGAGAACATCAAACAGTTAACAAATATTGTGTCACTTTACTTTGGGCTAACTCGACTGAGACTTCCTAAAGGCTTGCTAAGATAGTGGTTGCTGATAAACGGTGTCGACAAGAAAGATAGACGTTCATATATTGTTCGCACCTCCATCCGAGCTAATGCCTTGTCCCAACTATTGCTCACTGCCATTTCAGACTCAGTCCGATGCTCCATTGCACTGTCTGACTCTGATATTGTTGGTTGGCGTAATTTGTCAGTCTTCTTGCCTTTATATTCAACATTAGGAAGCAATCCTGTCCGGGCTGAACTGCATCTCCTCACTAGGCTGCTTACATATTCTGATAATGAACTACCGTAACCTGTCACCAATTGGATTCCAGTCTTGTTCGTACAAAGGCTTCGTCGATACAGTGCCTGCAATACTTCTAACCACATTTATGGCTGCGGGCTTTGCTGAACATGTAACTGATTGTACAAAGTGACGCGAAGACCATACTCTTTCTTTAAATTATGTTTCACTAAGGATAAATTAACGATAGACAACTTGATAACGGACACCCCACTCGGCTTGGGCGATCATACCGTAATAATTTTCGACTTTATCTATGGTGTGGAATTCCCTACCGTGACAAGCGTTCCAAAAAGGAATTTCTGAAAGATTAGAATAGGTGCACCTCGTGAATTCTTAGCCGATGCCTCATGGAATCAGTTCGGCTCATCATTGTTTGTTGATAAAATATGCGACCAATTTACTGATACCATTCGCGAAGCCCTAGATTATTCAGCAACGCTTTAACCTACAATCGACGGAAGGCCGCAACAACAATTGCGGTCCCGGATGTTAACGATGATTTACGCTAGACTTCTGGCGTGCGCTGGGTTCAGGACGTCGAAAGCCCCGGACAATTGTCATCTGCATGCGCGATTTCAAAATCAGTGCACCATACTGGTCTGGATTTGCAACGACGTTCAACCCGGAGCTTTGTCAGCGATCCCAAAAGCCTATGTAAATTTGTTTCAAAGACCCCTAAAGTCAATGGTGGTGTGCGGCAAGTAAGCGGCCCACGAGGACTTACGAGCTCAGATGGCGAAGCTCCTGAAGTTTAGCCGATTTCTACAACACTGTGTGTGCAAACAGCATGTCGAACTGTTCTGCGACAAACATTGTTAGCACTCTTGGCGGGGTTTCTACGATAGGTACCACAGCGGATGCTGTGCTAACGAAGCTTTGGAAGATTGGATTTGCATTTTCTTTAGTCCTTTCTCATGGGGTGCGCAGTTGGCTGCCCCGTTAAGCCTTCAGTTTACGCAGTCTGTTGCTGTAGGAACGGTACTCGGAAGCTGGAAATAAGTAGATATCATCTCAATCTTTAACAGTGAACAACACAGCCAGCCGTGCAACTGTCATCCGATTGCGCTCCTCTCTCGAAGCGTTAGTCCATGACTCGCCGTTTACATTATCTATTATCACGCGCTTTTTTCTGCGAAGAGCAACATGGCTTTGCCCTTGGCTGCTCATGCACTACGAATTTACTGCTAACTGTACACCAGTGGACCTCAGCCGCTGCTAGTGGAGTTGACAGTGTATATCTTGACTTTGCCAAGACTTTTGATCGTGGGAATCATTTCGTTTCACTCGACAAGCTCCAGTACTGGGGTGTTGGGGCAAGCCTTTTTCGATGGCTTAAATCCTATATAACAAGCCGTCCTTGTCATGTGCGTGTGTGGTCCTCCCTATCCTCCGCCATATTCAACCCTAATGCAATTCCACGGGACTGTCCTAAAGTCTCTACTTTTATCCACCTTCATCAACGAACTGCCCTCCGAAGTGTCTTCTCCCTTAATGCTGCTTGCTGACGACATTCATCATGATCATCACAAACAGCAATACATCAGCGGTTCACGCTGATGTGTAACTTCCACATTCACGACAATAAAATCTGGCGTGTTGTCTGTGGTGGTTCTGACACTAGTGCTCTACAGGCCGACATTAGTGCTCCTTACCAGTGGTCCAAAACGAGCCATACCGGGCTCATTACCAGTAAACGCGAAGTTTAACATATCACTGATGAATAGTAGGGGATTTAGGCTTTTCTTGTAAATTGAACATCACCCACAACTGATCGCAGCTGTCGCATTCCCGTAGGCTGCAGTCGGCCCCTTTCGAAAAAGGCTTTTTTATTGCAGAGGAGTTTTAGTGGAGTGTGGATATTTATTGCCGCAGTCGTGCGTCCACCCTAAGTGCAGACTGTGCACTTATGGGCGGTTATCATCAGCACCCCCCATTTCAACTGGCGTTCGACAAGGGTGTCCTATCTCGCCTTTCCTTTTCAACCTTGTGATGGATGGTGTTCTGAAAGGGACTTTTAGAGATTCGGCGGATCTGGAATTGGACCTTCTACTTAGTAGTAGGCTGATTGATGTTGCCTATGCGCATGTTGTTTTGCTTCGTTCAGCTGCGTAGAACATGCGGATAATGCTGTCTCAGCCGACCTGCATTGTGTTCACTTTGTACTTTCAAAGTGTAATGTTATTACAAGATTGGGTTGGCGCTGGCTCTTTCTGTCACTGCAGGCAATCTGCTAGATGTTGTCTCGTTTCGTCTACCTACGTATTGTCATCTCGTAAGCGTGTAATATTGCTGCGTGGTGTTCACAAAGACAGCGAAAGCACGTAGTGCACTTGCCAATCTCCGTCGATTGTGGCGCCGCTAACACGTCTGCTCTTCAATCAAAGGAGGAGTTCACAATGCATGTGTGCCCTCACTTTTGGTCTATAGGTCAGTGACCTGGCCCGTTTGTGTGGATGATGCATCTAGACTCCCGGTATTTGATCACCGTTGTCTCCATCAGTTAGCCTGTATCAAGTAGGCTGAATGTTTGAGCAACGCGACAGTCCATCGGCACGTATTCGGGAAATGTACAAGTTTTTACAACCATTAACCAAGATAGTAACCTTTTCCTGACGTTCGAAAGGTACGGCCGTGGCAGCACATCGGCTCAACGATTTGGTGGGGCGGAAACGTGGTAACAGCAATTTTTGTAACTGTAACGTGCAAGCTGACTTTTTTTTACCCTGGTTGCCTGTTGTGCGTGCAAACCAACCCTAGGAAACGTGGACAGCGTTCTTCCGAAGTAGGGGTTCCAATAATGATCCTGTAACAGGAAATAACACGAACTAGCGTAAGTTGAAGGCCCAGTAAGGTATGCACAAACGAGTACTGAAATGGCATCATGAACACGCTAGCGCGCTTTGTACACAATTCAAATTTAATCAGTGCACGCTTGCTAGTTTCGACTGCGCCTTACATAACGTATATTTACCCAACAGTGACATTGCACACATCTAGTTAATCGAGCAGAACTGATAATCATTGCAGTGCACGACTTTTCAGTTCTCCATCCACACCTCCAGACAACAGAACGTGAACTGCAGATGTCAGAACTTTCGATCTCTGGCAAAGCCTCGGAGAGTGTTTCGCCTATCGATATCAGTCATTCCGTTCGTTAGCCAGGATGGAACCGCCGCGATGGTCATGAAGGAGAGGATTGTCTTGATGGCTGACGTTCTGTTCTTGGTTATATCTATTACAGCTAAGCTGTTCGGCTCTCACATTTTTAAGTGCGTATTAACCTTCAAATATTAATAACTTGATTGCAAATCGTATCCTGTGGTTTCCTGACTCTTTGCCCTGCCTTGACTAGACCGTCAACCTTATGCATTGCATTGATCCGAAGGACTATGCTGACTAGGACTTTGCAACGCGTAGGATTGCCTGGTTGGTGAGGCACGATCTTGTAACCATACGACAGGACCATTTTTATGGTTGCGGCACGGCTATCTTCGGAATAAGGAAGAAGGGAGATAAGGAAAAGAGCACTCCAGTCGCTCAGCGGTTGGCCATAACCATCGGCGTGTTCTCCAGTGCAATTAAAAAGCCTTCGGTGTAGTATGAAAGCCTGATACAGTTTCGAATACATTCATTGAGCGCGGCGATAATCAGAATCAGACGTCCATGTCCTATTCATTGCACCCTCGACCAAAGTGAGTCTCTCACTGCTAATTGAATTAGCTCAGAACAAAGTCTCCAAGCACATCGTGGCTCCGGTTGCTTCGCAAGTCGGCCTTTCGGGTCACAGACTTCTGATGAGGTTCCTTATGTCAACCACTCCCGCGGCATAAACGACCATGGAGTATCATGACAGTCATGGTATCCATTCATTACCATTTCGCCTTGTTTTCCCGATATTTTTGTACCTCCTGAAGATACTTGTTTTCTAATACCGTGGAAACTGGTAGGTACTGGAGCTTTTAATGTCCACATTTGGTCAGTAAACCGTTTTGACGAGTATGCTGTTAAGTCTGCAGTTTGATGTGTGCCGCATCTCGGAGACGCGAATCTACGATTGTAGTACCGTTATTCGTTTGAGCTCACCTCAACCTCGATCTGAGTCGAAAACGAACCTTACGGTCAAGCTGGAGTGGGGGTGGCACGCGGTTCCGATGCAGAATTTTGCTCGATTGGATGCCAATGAACGATGATAGATTTAACACATCGGTTATAGTTTGTCGACGCAAATCGAAAAAGGCGTTGTGTTCTTCGTAATGGAGTACATTCCAACAAAGTCATTTAACTGTTACCAGAACTGCTTTCTATGACACTCGTCGATCTTCCAAAGCAATGTAAACGCTCTCACGTAATCACACCAGTCGGTGATTTGAATGCCCAACTTAGTTGCTTTTCCGTGAATGAGTGGCGATCGGGTTGTGTTAGAGCACATCACTTTAACAGTGCTTGAAAACGGCTGCATCTGTGTGTATCTCATTGCCTCCGTATTTCGAGTACCACATTTCAACACGGAAAGAAGCATTCTCACACGGAGACATCGTCCTGCACCACTCAGCTATGGACACAGCGATCATGTAGCAGTCAGTTACGGGTGGGGTCACTGTGTTAAATACTGTCGTACATTTTGCAGCAACCACTTGGACTGGGATGATGTTGTTGTGCCTGCCAATTTTTGTCATTTTGCTCAGAAGCATTACACTCGCAAGAACGAAAGAGTGTTAAACGCTTACCTCGGTGAATAAATTGTACAGGTTGTATCAGGTGAAATGATTTAACGAACGCTGGGTACAATTCGGAGCAATTATGAAATCTCGCTGTGAAGAGGCATGCTCCAAAGGAGGTATACGTTTAAGACAGCTGTATTTCTGTCAGACCGATAAGCCTTATGATAAGGCGTTGCTCGGTTCCGCCTGGCTCTGAATACCATGACGATCGTTGAGTACTTAACCACAGGCTAACTGAAAGTCCATGCGAAAGCCATAATCATAGGTTGAACAATGGTGAGAGACGGAGCGAGCATTTTTCTTTGGAGGTGACGTTGATCTATTTTCCCTAATCCGTGGTTGTACTGGCCGTCGTTTGTATGTGAGACAGCACTAGAGAAATACAGTTATGTTATCAGCAGCCAGTTGCGCTGACTTAACAGATAAACTGAACCTTTTGAAGAATTGTTTCAGTAGCCTCAACCGGACCATGTAGACGAAGGGTTCCGAATGGTCAGTTATCATGTTCCAGGCTGACTTCCGTCCAAAGTAGAAGTGACCATAGAGGTTAAGTTATTGAAGTGTAACAAGGCCCCTGCCAAGATTTTCCCTCTTTTTCTTGTTTCGACGGGCGTGGGAAGTGGTTGATATGAAAACTGACAAAACACTTTGTAGAAGAAGCCCTATTGCGAAAAATCTGGACTTTGGCTGGATTTGAACCAGCGACAAAAATAATATGCCCAAACTCGGCAAATGCTCTGCCAGCTGAGCTACTGGCATGACTTCGTAGCTCAGCTGATAGAGCATTTGCCGCGTTTGGGCATGTTGTTTCTGTCGCTGGTTTGAATCCGGTCGATGTCCAAATTTTTCTCATTTGGGCCCTCTTCTAAATTATCAAGTTTGCCAAACTACTTATCAGTGATAAAAAACTATCTAAATGCTTTTCTAAATGCGGATGCTGCCACCAAGTGTGGACGGATTTCAATTTGGAGTAACTTAAATTAGCTAACTTCTATTACTAAAACTCCTTCAGACAAATTGGGAAACTGTTGAGGTACCTCGTGATTGGTGCCTCTCAACGGCAATCTCCTTTTTATTAAAGATGCTGGAAGTCTGCGTAACAACCATAGGGGCATCGGTCTGGTGTCGTTTGCATCTAGGTTATCCACTAGTCTACTTTGGCTCATTAAATCCTGGGGATTTCAAATACGTGAAGTACAGACGGGACTCGTCCAATCGAAAGTGTATTCATCTCATTCTTATCCTGCCGCTGGTCCTGAAGCATCGGCGCGCCTACACACAACTGACGATCGTGATTTTTAAACAAAAGTAGCCTTCGGTTTGTTTGTTTGCAACGTTATCTTGGACCGTTTCCTTTGTGGAGTTCCAGAGAAATGTGTGAATCTCCTCTGGGTTTGCGCTCAATGCAAGCTGGATGATATCTTGTTAATGATTGCGTCGGATGCTCTTAACTCTTGGTGGTGTTCGCCAGGGGTATCCGAGCTCCTTTTTCTTGTTCATTTCTGTCATGGGCAATAGTCCGGAAGGTGCTGGATAGGACGGAATGAGTCTGGGTTGGACTGAGTGGTTGGACTCCGTTAACTGCGCAGCGATCGAAGACGAACAATATTTTGCCAAGCCACGGGTCAACCATACCGGATGATACTCTCGAATGTGTTAAGATAGTTGTCATGTCGTGCGGCCTATTTTGTTCGTTCAACAGAAGCAAACGAAACGGTATACACAGCAAGAGGTAGCATATACAGGCAATGTATGTTTCAACGAAATACACAAAATTAGTGTGGAATTGAATTGGACCTGTAATTTGGCTGCAAAATAGGTCTTGCTAAGCGTGTTATCTATATTTTCAGAAACACTATCATCCTTAAAAGGCAGTAAAATATAGACGGACTTTTTGTTCACTGTGTACGGTTTACCTTCTTTTGTCCTACCTAACATACCTGTAAATAAATTGCCCTAGACAGCCGTTTTCAACTGGTACGTGAAATATGTATCGTCATCTCTCCCTTATGGTGTCGCTGAAACAGAGTTTCATAGCTGTGTCGACTAGACATCAAATGGCATTAATTTTCTGCTCTGTTTGTACAAAACAGGGTTCGGATGAACTTACAATACATTTTTTCGTATTGTCCCATCCCATCGGCGGAACAGGAAGATATAGAAATGAGGTAACTTCGGATGACCCGTGTTCCGTGCTAAAACAAGTACTTTTTTGACTTGGGTTGAGCCTCTGCAGTACTCCCTTGGGGTTTATTGACTCACCCGCTACAACTACAATATCGTCTACGTATCAATTATGAAGAGTGAGTTAGTTATTCTGCATTGCCAACTCACCGTTCTCAATCGTTATCATAAGAAATCAGCTAGTAATAGTCCATATGATGACTCCATCACTGTTCCGTTTATTCGTCGATTTGGTCTGCCAGGCTATGAAAATCAAACATACGTGCAACGATAGCAGCTGTTTTTGTTCGAGTTGGGGTAAATCTGACCCTAACAGAAACGGTTGCTATGCCATAGGGTTACCAATAGAACAGGTAAAGGTGTTAGGATCGGGTTTGTCCTAAACCTAACAGTTTTACTTTTTCCATCGGTACTCTTACGCTTATACAGTTACTCTCAAGATAGTCGCCCAGAAAATCAGTTGTCTCCCTGAGTGAGATCTTCGTGAATAGGGAATATTGTTTTCCTTGATACTTTAAGATTTCAACAACTTCGAACGAATCTCGCAAGATGTGGGCTACCTACTATCTTCTTACAAGTTCTAGCATCTCGGCTAACCTTATGGCAACCGTATGTTGTGGGAAATTGCGCATGTACAAGAACGGTCGCAAAGGTGAACCTTAGGTAGACTGTAAAGTTGAGGGATAACAGTACCAACTGGTCTGATTCCTTCAAACGTGCTCCACTCGATAAGTCCTATTCATTTCAGACATCCCAACGACTTTGTCAAAGCCATTCCCTGTCGCCATCTTTTATTCCTTTTCGTTTTCTATCCTTATAAATTCGGTCGTCTTCCAGTAGTAAATTCACTTTACTTAAGTAATCCGTCTAATTGAGAATGACCATTCCTGCGCCCCCAGCTTGTTTAGAGACTTTGTTGGTTTCGTTTCGTCTTTAAGATGCTAGTTAGGACAGGTGCTCTCGTGTTAATAAGTTCCTAACTGTTGCTGTCCGAGTACTGGTGGCACGACTGAACTACCATGGTCTTGAACATTTGTATATCAAGCTCTCATGACGGTCGAAGTTCGCTCAGTCGGTCAAAAGCGTTCTTGAACTGAATTTCTAAATCTAATCGTCTAAGCTTGCTATTAGGGCGGCAAAAGTTCCGTCCTAATAGCAACACATTAAGAGTATACCTACCTACTTCTAAAGATGGAAAGTATTGAACTTACCGTTCGGGATTTCTCAGAAATTCTGCCTTCGACTTGGCTGAATTGACTCGATTGCGCAATTTTGCATCTCCCCCATATTCGTAATTTGGTCACAATTCACTGAGTGTATGCTCCAAATTCGACAATCTCAGTATGTGTTAGTTATTTAGATATCATCAACGCATTGTTCCGCTTTGTCTCCAAATTAATTGCCCTGCTCGTCCACGTGTCCTTTTCTTTCAGAGCTTAACGCTGTAATGAAGTCCCCTTAATGTTGATGTGAATTCCTCGTAGGATTGACCAATATTACTTCACTGCGTTGCTCCGAAGACCGAATAGTTACGTCTGCTTCTGTTAGCTGCGTGCTGGACTTGATGTACTTATTACGTTCTCTCAATGCTGTGAGGTCTTTGGATTGCTTAGGGTGCATACCTACACCGGGTTTAGACATTTAAAGTACGTGTGACAAACAAAGTCGTTTCCGGCGTTTCGTTATCTGGCTGGATGTTGCGTTTGACTACTCCGCCAATCAACTCACATCAAGTGGGATGATCGCGTGAGCAACGCGGCCGTTCGCCAGTGCGCATTCTACGATGATTTGGTATCATACTCCGTGTGCCTGCTGTACCTTTTTAGCGCCAGATATTTACTGAGCGCCACAGCTAAATGAAACCGCAGGGTGGCCAGGCAACACTGTGGTTACGAAATATGAAAGTCTTGTGTAACGAATAGACTTGCGAGAAGTAATCGAGAGCGCAGAGAAGACAACGCCTGATAGAAAGGCTTTAATCAATCAGAAAACCAGGCATGTGATCTATAACATAACGAACAGGAAAAGTAGATTAGGATAACATATGGAGGGATCAGTATGATAGGAAAGAGGACAATATGATGTAGAAATAATATATGACATTCTCCCCTGCCATGGAAAAAACACTAACGTAAATGTGTTGTATTAGTGGTTGACTGTCCAACGCATGAAATGGGTTATTGTAGGACAGATACTGGCAAACGTGTGAAGCGAGGTTACGCCTCGCGATTTCGAAGTATGTAAGGTCTAACCCTTTGTTGGTGTGAGAAGGTTTTCAACATTTGTTTCTGGTGTACTAGTAGTTTCTGTCTTGTCGGATATAATACAGGGTGTGCCAACAATAGGAGGGTTTAAAATAGGGTCTGACAAAATAAGTTGTGTCGGTTGAATTGTGTTTTTAATGGGAGCCAGTTGTCGGAGGGATACAGTTTCCTCACGACCATCTGGAAGTCGAATGTGGGCGTATTCCGGGTTACTCTCTAACAGTTCAACTTCTGCTAAGGGGTCGTGCTTGGATGTTCGGACATTCTTTCGATAAAGTACTGGTCCAGGCGTGACGAGCCACTGAGGCAGAC
>JTDE01004877.1:19597-35477 GCA_014338405.1 Paragonimus skrjabini miyazakii
TCTCAAGCTGAACCTTGCTCTCATGCGTAACCTAGTTCATGGCAATAAATTTACTGTCAAACTCGCGATTCGCCTTCAGCATAGCTCAAAGTACAACATCAGGAACAAAGAATTCACCTTGACGGCTCTTAAATCTCGTAAAATACTGCGTTCAAATTTTTTCCTAGTGAAATATACATACATTTGGAACAAACTCCCACATGTAATTAGAGCCAGTAAGAATATACATCAATTCAAACGAAGCTTAGAAACTTTCCCGACATTGAGGAACGTCATGTCTATTTTCAAACTCTGCCTGCCTGAAGACGATGTCTTTGAAAACGGACCAAATAACATCTAAACATCTGATCTCATCTAATAACATCTGTGGGTAAACCTATACCACATTATGCAACGCCATATACACTTCGAACTAATCAAAGTTATCAACTTCACCGTTCGAGACATCTCCCAACTTCGAAACTTTTATTTCTCCAACTGGCTAGATCTTGAACACAGTTATGTCCAAAACATGCAGCTGCCGTTAGTTGCACAAATTGAGAAAGTGGCACTGCGTTCATATCAGGCCACTTATAGCGGGTGTTCACAGAGACATACCTATAGAATGGACTAACGAGAAAACAAGGTTGCAGTCGGGAACCCTGGGAAAGCCACGTGTAGAATCAAGCGAAACGAAGACAGCCGGTTACCGATGACGCAACGTGTTAACAAGGGGTATGTTATCGACAGGTGAGGTCGACGCGAGGGCGAACGAATAGTAAGACGAAATGGTAACAGCCGAACGACAAGTGAGCATGCAACGGGTTCGTACGTTCGAGTGCGCAGGATAGTGGTCAGTATCCATGCTCGTTCGAACAAACATCCGAACACATAAAACTTTTTGAAATAAAAAGAAGTACAAATGGCAATCGTAGATCTAACCAAAATGGGTCACTACGGAGCTTCCTCTTAGAAGGCAACCAGAGTGTTGACATCGTCAATGTAGCCGTGTTCCAGTTAGCCAGAACCGTGAGCACGAGCACGAATGGTGAAATTTACCCCTGCCGCACAGCTCGCGTCTACGGCTGGTAGAAGGAGGAGGGAGGACAGTTGTATAGAGTTGGGGGATCACGGTTCAGAAAATTAATACTCATAGGTGAGCAAGGGAACTGGGAACATGCAAGTTGTAAACAAGTTGACAGGAATGTAGGGTAATTATCCGTTTCGCATGCATTGGCTTGAAGGTCGTTCCAAAGGGAAAACCGCCATTTGGACGCGAATCCTCGTATTATAACTATTCTCGGGAATCTTAAAATCGGAATTTTAGATAGTAAATAAAAAGCGTTATTGAGAAAATTGGAATGCATCGAATTTGTGCCGAAAGTGCTGGTCTGATGATAAAAAATTTTTCCACCGTTTTCTTGAAAACAACGCGTAATTAGCGTTAGCTCACTTATTCTTTAAATGCTAATAGTAGACCGTGAGTTCCTGAGCTCTCGTATTTCAGAAAATTATTTTACCGTGAAAAAGCCGCTTTATTAGCTCAGTGCTAGGTGCAGAAAGTGTAGTCGTCGAAGTCTGCGTCATGTAATCATATATGTTTGTTTGAACTGATCGTTAATTGAAAACGACCTTATCGTAAATTTTCTGTCGAAATTCGGTATGGCTGCTGTTGTGGTTGACTACGGTTGGCAATGCCAACACAAGGATGTTGAAGTTATTTGTAATTCGATTTTTTGTAGTTATTTCTTCTTCTGTTGATTATTTATTTTTCATTAGTTTATTTATTGTTTGTAGGAAAGGGAGTATATTGCGAATTTCAAGGCGATGTCTGATAATTGCAAATTTTATACTTTCTCACAGTTCCAGAAGTGCCTTCAGAGGTACCTGGATGAGGTGGGAGTTATTTACGTTAGTGGGACGAGCCGTAGGTCAAAAACTGCTTTGAGGCACGATAAGGTTAAGTGAAGTGGTTTCCTGAATACCGTGCAAATTTACTGGCGTTTTACGAAGTATATATGGCCTAGGATTGTATGCAGGGATGTGCGACTTATCTAGTGGGTTAACTGTTGCTAGTTTTAACAAAACAGTTCTCGCGACACGTGTCACAGATCACGATTTCATGTGGTCCGACAAGATATGTGTTTGGTTGTGAGCTCTATCGAGTTGAAGCGCAACCAACCACTCAGTCGTTCGCTATATGAGTCCCATCCTACGAGTCGTAGACTCACCATCAGTGAATTGAACGAATCCAACAGTCGTTTTCAATATAGCATACCAACTGCTGACATTGAGTAGTGGGTCGTGGGTGTTTACGGGAAGTTTGTCACAACCGCTGACGTTGGAACCACCCGCCGCAAGTTAAAACCTGCAATGCCAAGGGCGTTTGTTACGTAATATTTGTCAAGAAAAATTAGAGAATCTTGATAAGGTGCAGTCGGTACTACATGCGAACGGTGTGCTGCGAACCATGTGGAATGAAAGCAACAGATATACGCATATCTGCTTTGCCCAGCGAAGGCAGATTGCACTATTCCGGCGTTTCCCGCATGTTGTGAAGGTGGTTTTCACACACGGGACAAACAGTCATAAGTATGTACTTGCATATTTCCTCATACTTTCGAAGCTGGAAGTTATATCATTCCCTCGTAATAGATGGTGTGGGACATGGCCGAACAGTGATGTACCGGTATGTTCGTAGTGCGAAGTGTGCTTCACAGCGCAGACTGTTCGAAATTTATCTGGAAATGATGGGCTGGTAGATTGCGGTGAAAACATTTGTCATGGATAAGATGGCTGCACAAATGAGAGCAACCCATTTGGTGTTCGACTGCGACATCCTACTGTGTTACTTTCATGTACGTGACGCCGTAAGCATGTAAATGAGCAAAATTCGACCGTCGAGTTTGTTAAAAGATAAACTCTTTTCGCTGCCGTTACCTCTTTCACCGAAGGACCACGGTAGTCTCTGAACTAGGATAAGTTTCACCCTCACACAGTGTCTTGCAGGTTCAAACCTGACTTGAATATCATCCGCCGAACCGACAGCAAGCCCGAGGGGGCCATTCATGCGCAAATCAATGTCGTCCACTTCGGCAATTGCACGAATAATAATAAGCTGGAGAACGCAAACAGTCGGTTGAAGGAGAGGACGCACCCAAGAGACATCCTAGCCGTTGTCATTCAGAAAGTATGGATCCACAACGAGTGGCTAATGTGGGAGTATGAAATACAAGTGACCTATGGATGTCACCGTCGTCGATGTTAACTGGCACATGAAAAACATTATTGACAAAATGACCACGTTCGCAAGTCATCTTGTCCAAAAACGTCTGAACGTGTGGACTCCACTTCGAAAGGTAAGCGGTTCTCTAGTGGTCATCATGAACGTTGTAGCTTCGCGTGCAACAAGATGGCGACGCTTTCGTCGTTTATAGCGGGCAGGGCACCTGCGAGTGTACCTCATACCGTTCATTGTGGGTTCTATGCATACACATTCTGCGGTGTTCCGGGAACATTTCTATCCTTACGGTCAGTTTGTTTTGTAGTTTTCAGTTCAATTTACAAAGGTCACGTCGCCATTCATGAGCGGTGACTGGGTTGTCATTTTGACAGTTGGTGGGCCCGTAGCTTCGGCTTCTTGCTACAGTCAACCTCAGCCGCCACTATAAAGCCCTGCATAATATACTTGAAATACTGCATGATTGCAACAACCGCACGGCGGTTACATGATTCAGCAGCACCATTGCCTTTGCCAATAAAATCGTGGAACGTGCTAAGACTAGCCTACCTTTGTACGACTTTCCCAAGGTCCCAGCTACAAGCAGTATGCAACCGAGGTGTGCGAAGAAGCCTAAAACAGGATTGCCATGTGGACACTGCGGTAACCACGTACAGTTGAGTGGCTATTGCTGTGGTGCCCGGCAGCCAGTTTTTTTACTCTAAATATATCTAAATGGCAGACATAAACGAGTGTCCATTGTGTGACAAGCAGCTCCAGCCTCAGTAACCTGGTAAGTGCGAAATTAGAATCCTCATTTGTGTCAGCTCCCTCTGCTTCAGTCGTTGTTTGCACTTCTCCAGTGATTATGGAAAGCAAGTTCCGGATGTCGACTCAGACATGTCAGCTGATTGTGTACCGCTTGCACACGGGCCGAAGAAAGTGCGAATCAACATAACCAGGAGCGATTATCCTGTCAATATAGCTGAAGAAAGTAAGTTTCTTCATACACACGTACACAGTTTTCTTGCAGGTATCAGATGCGATGAACGACATTATGATGAAGACTTCATCTGATACGCGGTTTCAGTCAACCGGGAAGACATCCACAACACGTGAAAACCAAATGCTGTACTCTGTGCTGGAAAAAAGCTGAGGTAGTATATACCTTTTTCCACAATCTTCAAATATATAATTCAAGTTAGTATCCCTGCGCTTTTGTTCTCACTGTCTTCACTCGTTCACCTGTGTTTCAGCATACCGTACAGTTTTGCCCAATTCGTAAGATAGGACAAGTGAACGGAGCAGTTATAAGTGTCTGTGCATGCAGTACAGCTGGGCGTAATTCGTAAGCCAGGAAAAATGAGCTGAGCTGTTGTAACATTTTAAGCGGGAAGTGGTCCTCGACGTCCTTCTTTCAGCGGGTCACCTCGTCTCTGTTCCAGCGTAGGTCGTAATTCTATGGAAGTGTTTACAACTGTGATAATAAATAATGATAAAACATGACGAAAATAACCAAGAAAATACCACTAACTCGTTTAGCTATTGTGCATTATCCTTCGTTGAAATAAGTCTATAGGTAAAACTTACGGTTGCAGTTTTATAAAAAGCTTAGTCCCCATAGTTTGACAACGGTTAAATCGTTGGAAATATAATCATTTACTTACCTAATTACGTTCGAATTCAAATAAAAGCAAGCGCTTCCACGTGCATGATGTTTTCATTATATTCCACCTAGAATTCTCCGAAATAAGGTGGGATGCAACATTTTGTTATTTTTCCGTTGATCCCCATGTCACAGAACTACCGCACATTACTTGCTATCAAATTCGGGAGATTGGAACAAAAACTTTCGCAGCAACAGACCTCTAGGACATTAGATACTGAAATACCTCACGAATTATCAAAAACTTCGGTAGCTGGGAACGTGTTTAACTCAAAGATAAATGAGATATTCACGGTCAACCGATTACCTGCAACCATCTTCTCAAGTCTTGCAGAAGCACCCTTGCAGTTTTAGAGATGGAATACGTCATCCTATTGCCCAAGAGTGATTCATTTTGCAGTGGTTTGGTGATATCGTCGAAATGGAGGTATACGACCCTACAACGTTAACATTACATTTAAACACATTTGATACTGAAACATATATGACAACATTTTCAGCTTTCTTGTCCATATGGTGTTTATACTATTTCTCCTTGCTTGCAAGATTTCAGGCAGATACTGGTCGACGAATCGCTGTCCCTAGAAATGGTTGAAAATGGCGCTATGATATGGTTGCTTCCATCTTCAGTGTCTATGGAACGGCGTAAAAAACGGATATTATGTCCCAATCTATCACCGAGAATCTTCAGGAGTGAACTTTATTCATTCTACTGCATTGTTTCCAACTAGGTTGATGACACGTGGCGTTCATACAAAACAGTATGCGGAAACAGATGAACTCAAGCCACCTGCCGATCACTAGGATGCATACGTCTCTGCCAGTCACAACTTGGTGCTTAGGACGCCATCGCGGTGCAGAAAAATATTCCAATCAATATGACAACCATGGGAATCAAAAATGATGGTTACGCTTCAAATACATGTTTCCCACCACTTCCTGCATGTGTTTGTTCTGCATGTTGTTCATGGTAAAAGTCGTCCGGAAGAAGCAGCTACCAATGAGAGCGCATATTTCACATCCGTTGTCGTTCATAGCTTTAGTGAATCAGGTTTGAACAACTACTAGTGTGAACGCATACTCCGTGCGCAGAAGTTAATAATAGCTTCAGTGAATTAAGTTTGAGCAGCTACCAGTGTGAACAGTTTGTTAATGTTCCACAGATTTCTCCATCACACGGATATGTATGAACCACTGAAGGTCGTACAATCGCGCAGTGATTACGGTTGCGCTGTATTGTTCAGAACGTATAAGTCGGTGATGGAATGTTACCGCTGGAGGTGTCTCGTTTGTTGGCAGAAAATTTCCAAAAGAAAAGGACCCTTTCTCAGTTTGACGCTCTTGTCCCTGCTTAACGCCTTTCACATTCTACTACACAGGGCTCATAAAATTAATATTACAACCACCTTTGAAACAGTGTACATAAACTGCAACGCAGTGCTCAGTTTCCGTCGCCGATTACTTCACATCTTGACAATAGCAAGCCCACGAACCGAACGTCTGAGAATGCGGTATGCAACCACACTAGTAGCTGTTTAGACCTGACTCACTATACCTGTGAATAACATCCGAATATGCAGCATACCTTCACACCACCCATAAAACATGCCGATCCTGGCCCGGATTCGGTCAGGTTCTGGCAAGAGTTGATAAGGATTCGGATCTGAGCAGACGTGCAACAAACTCCAGAGTAGGTCGGACTCCGACCAGAGTCGTTTCGGAATGGGCCAGAGTTGGTATACAGTTGGCCAAAGTAGGATCCAAATCGGTCAATCACATTAACAGAACCTTTCTCACATGCCGGGCTGTTTTCTTCAACTACCAAAGCAATTCCAATCTTACTCTATCCAACGCTTACGGACTGCTGGTAACAGTCCGTGGGTTTCGCCGACAGCTACCCTCAACGATCGATCTTATTTGGTAAAAACTGCCAAGCTAATTAAAACAGGATTATTTTTGTCATTAAGCGTTTGCTTCGAATGCCTTCAAATGGCCTTACGCAAACCGGTGTAGAGATGGACAATGAACCCGTCGAATAGCTCTCCAAATTGACCCTGAGACGGACATGTTACCATAAAACCATTCTACGTGACCGCTGAACAGAGAAATTAACAACAGAACGACAGGTACCGCGATAAAATCAGAGTATCTGGATATTTCAGATGTAAAATTGACTTTAAAGTAGTTCAGGGAGTAGCGGAAATTAGCAACCACTCCCGTAAACGTTGGAGGCATTTTGAAGTCCATCATTCTGCACGCAGAAGGTATACTGAACGAGAAAGCCTCAAAACCAAAGGCACGAAAAAATGAGGTAACAACAACAAGTCATGAAAAGAAAGAACAATAAAAAAGGTTACACTGAGACTTTGTGACACATTTCCTGAAATGAAGGAGGCTAACATGTTAACTCATGACACGAATCAACAAGACTTGTAAAAGGCAGGATTTCCTTACGCCACAACTCAACTTTCTGTAAAAAAAACGCATTATGGACCCCTACTGGTGCCTAAAATCAGGCTATGATTCTGCCAAATTTCCGCTTTACGTCAATGTTTTTGTGGTAAAAGTTGTCATCATGTCAAGCCATAAAACGGATCAACAAGACCTGCAACAGATAAGCTTTCACTGCGTCATAAATCACAGCTGCATGTTAAGCTCATAGATGTGGTCGCAGCAGTTTCGGGAAATATCGGGCACTTTTGATACATTCGTTTCTGGTTACCACTTTTGCTGGATCAGTCTGTATAACAGAAGAGATACGACAAAATTAGCGGTATTTGTATAGGTTCCAACCAACATCAACCACGAATCAAAAATACACCAAACCTATCCATATTTTCCGCTGGTTTTCTACTCCAGGCTTTTCTACGCGTCTTCCAGCTCAAGAGTATTCCTCAAATTAAATGCCCCTTGTAGAGCTATAAGTGCTTGCCATTTTGCGACTAGTTTCTGACTATCGGCGCTATGCTCTTCCACCGTCTCTGTTTTTGGCTCCTTGGAATCATCTCATGATGAAATGTTTAACGTTTCCCTCACTCTCTTGAGGATAGTTCCGATCACCTAAAACAGCGTCTTCATATGGATTAGAATATAAACTAAACGGTTAAAATTGCTTGGAAAACGTTCTTATCCACTGGACGACACCCTCCGTTCGTCCGCAGCCGGTTTATCTTCATCGTCAGTGATTCAGCAGACACTTAGTTACATATCTTTTATGTGCACTCATCAACTGCGCGCTCCCGGTAAACGACTTCAAAAGTGCGGCTCAATGAGAGTAAAACAAAAATTGACGTTATAATGACGGCTTGCAAACAGCATTGAACTGAAAATAAAAAGAGAACTCACTGTCTGATAACATTCGAAGGAATACAGGGCGTTACATAAAACATTGTGAGACACTTGGATACAACGGACAAATTGACATCCATGGGTTTCCACATATTTGCTGGAGGGCGTGCATCACAAACGATACTGAATGGACACCAAATCTGAATCAGGCGCTTAGCAACACCGAGGAATCCTAGATGCACGGGGTCGAGAGGGAATTTTGACACCACGTTAATGGAGATTTCTGTTAAAGATGTTAAACCGATATGACGTTCATCCCCAAGCTGTCCCCAATAACTGGACTCCGTTCTTAGTTCCTTCACAGGTAGTGAGGAATCCATTATTCTGCGTTCACAGTACACCTTCTCTGTATGCACTCGTTGTGGCCGTGACCTTTCACCATGTATATGAAGCAACGAGCAGGCGTGTCGCGGATAATGGAACGAACCGTCACAAAAACTGTTATTCCGATCAATTCAAACCACTCTACATCATCGTGATGCACATTGTAACCCAACTGGTCCTCCCCATACAAATAAGCAAACTGATCAGCAAATGCAATAGGTATAAACCAGGCACAGTGAACTGGGGAAGGACACATACCGGGATGAGATAGTATATAAATGAAAAGAAACAGATTTAAGAATTCCTCATAAGGGAGATATGGAAGGAATAAACGCATATCCATGGGGCCGAAATATAATAAAAACACACGACCCTCATTGGTTTTGAAACGTCATACACTGGTAAACATTCCACATTGATGCAGCATTTAGCCTGCAGGCTGCACTGATGTTATCGGTTTTATGGGTCCCGCTTCATCCAACATAAAGCATAACTTTCGCCCAACAAGCATAACCTATCCCTCATGTTTCATACGCTTGTTAGTAGTCTATCAACTACACCATCGTTTTGCCTCACTCATTTCTATTGTGAACGCTAGTGAAAGCAGTTCATACTGATTACGTGTTATATTTGCGATTAAACAGTTAGTAATAAGCCGGGAGTAAGGAAACCGGAAACACGAAATATGCCTAACGCATTTCAAAGCTTTGAACAAAAGTGTGAGTGACGGTAGACCGCAACCGATACAACATAGCCAGACTCTCTACGTACGAACTAAGTGGAACTGCAAACGCGCGTTTGGTGGAGGCGTGGATTGAAACAAACGTGCATAAGATGGCGGTGGTCGAGAGCACTTGTTAATGAAACATTGTAAAAATTATAATGTTTCAGAAACGTTTCAGCATGCGTTTGATTGACAGAATAAGGGTGGTAATTGAGAGACATTATTCTCATCCGATCCGTTTATTGTGTGGCCAATTGTTCACCAGATGTTGGCCAACACCTCCGAGCCAGCCAGGTGTTTGTCAGGTAATAGCTGCTCCCATGGATTGACATAAGCTATGAACAACGCCTGAGAATGCAATATGCAGTCACACTAGTAGCTGCTCAAACTTAATTCACTGAAGCTATTATTAACTTCTGCGCACGGAGTATGCGTTCACACTAGTAGTTGTTCAAACCTGATTCACTAAAGCTATGAACGACAACGGATGTGAAATATGCGCTCTCATTGGTAGCTGCTTCTTCCGGACGACTTTTACCATGAACAACATGCAGAACAAACACATGCAGGAAGTGGTGGGAAACATGTATTTGAAGCGTAACCATCATTTTTGATTCCCATGGTTGTCATATTGATTGGAATATTTTTCTGCACCGCGATGGCGTCCTAAGCACCAAGTTGTGACTGGCAGAGACGTATGCATCCTAGTGATCGGCAGGTGGCTTGAGTTCATCTGTTTCCGCATACTGTTTTGTATGAACGCCACGTGTCATCAACCTAGTTGGAAACAATGCAGTAGAATGAATAAAGTTCACTCCTGAAGATTCTCGGTGATAGATTGGGACATAATATCCGTTTTTTACGCCGTTCCATAGACACTGAAGATGGAAGCAACCATATCATAGCGCCATTTTCAACCATTTCTAGGGACAGCGATTCGTCGACCAGTATCTGCCTGAAATCTTGCAAGCAAGGAGAAATAGTATAAACACCATATGGACAAGAAAGCTGAAAATGTTGTCATATATGTTTCAGTATCAAATGTGTTTAAATGTAATGTTAACGTTGTAGGGTCGTATACCTCCATTTCGACGATATCACCAAACCACTGCAAAATGAATCACTCTTGGGCAATAGGATGACGTATTCCATCTCTAAAACTGCAAGGGTGCTTCTGCAAAACTTGACAAAATGAGCCAGCGCCAATAACGTTGTACGCAAGAAAATCAACGAAAGTTATGCGTTACCAAACCAGTACTTTCAGCACCAAGTATACGTATTTCAATTTTTTTTCATTACGTTTTGTATTACTAAGCGATGTACTGTATGCACTTTAACTGAAATTTCGATTTTAAGCTTCCCGAAACTGGTTAAAATACGTGGATTCGCGCAAAATTGTGGTTATTTCTCCGGAACGACCTTCAGGCCGATTGCTGCAAAACGCACAACACGACCCCAACTTCCCACGCTCAAAATAAATAACACTTAGCATCTAGCATGTACATTGCTCATTATTGGTAAACGATAACTTCACCGGGTTTCTGCCTCCATCGTATCCAAAAGAACAAGGCTTTCATTATTTTGAAAAACATGTCTTGCTGACAGTGCTCGCTTTGATCAAAGTCTTTTAAAATTCACTATGTAAGAAAGTGCAACAACAAAAACAACAAACACTAGATACCATGGGCCCCCACCCAGTCTCCGAATCGCACTGGCCTCCGCAACTCTTGTAGCGACACTATTCGTTATTGTCAACTAATTTAAAATTACGAGTGCCATTTCTACTCTTTTTGTTTCCATCTTTTGTATGTACTCAAACATTTATTCGAACGAATAGAGATACCGACAACTACTTCACGCACCCGAATGTACGACCGCGCTGAGCGCATGCCTGTCGCTCCGCTCTGTTTTCGATCCTTCTTGGCGTCCGTTTACTTTCGAGGCGACCTCGCAGGTCTACAACATACTCTTGTGAGATAGACTCTGGCAACTGTGACCTACCTAATGCCTGTCGCCTTCCTTGAAAGAGAACCGATGGCTTCTCTCACAAGAGTATATTGTTGACCTATGAGGTCAACGCGAGAGTGAACGGACACCAATACTAAACGATAACAAAGCGGAGCGACAAGCGAATACGCAGCGTGGTCGTGCGTTTGAGTGCGCATAGTATAGACGTATATGCATACTTAAATTTATACCTTGTACGCATTCACTCAGTCCCCATGGATTTTGAGGAGACTATATCTGAATTTTCGTCTTCCGTATCACTGTTTCCGCTTTCGGAGATCTTGATTCAGAGTTGTGGTTCGCCGTGTTAGAAATAGAGTTCAGCAACCGACGTATAACAAGCGATGCGGACATGTTCTTGCAGCTTATACCACGCCTCCCCCGAAATATGTTGAACCTAGTTAGAGGTATCTTGCTAGACTCAACTACTGATCGCTATGAGTCCGCTAAGCGAACAACTCTTAAAGAATCACAGCCGTCCGACAAAATGCGTCTGGAACAACTGTTTCGGCGGTTACAGTTTGGGGACAAAAAGAGTAAAAATGGCAATCGTATCTCAAGCATAGTTGACAATAACGAGTACGGTCGCCACATTCTCGACCACGTCTGTTCTAGAGAGGCGGACGGGGTCGCTACCGAAGCCGAATCTGTACAACCGTTAGACAATGAATTGACTGTTGACGATGTTGCAGGTCGCGAATCAAATTCACATCAAGTGCTTCTATAAACGACGGCTTCAGTCTATCGATGAAGATAACCTCATGTTTACCATTGTGCTCCAACAAGGAGGTCTCATCATAGCACGTGATTATGCGGACCGGACCGGTGCACGGCGGGTGTAAAGGTCGTCGAGGAGTAACCACACGAACCAAAACGTGAGAAAAAATTGACAGACGATGGCCTATGTAATTTGGCGTCGTCCGTTCGCTTGGTGGGGTCGGTCGGAGTCGTCTCATGTCCTGGGCTAACCGCTCACCGGAATCCGCAAATCTGACGGGTCCCGTTGAGCGTGGGGTAACAATTTCTCCGGGTAAACGTAAGGAGCACCTATAGACTAACTGGGCGGGGTTGTTATGCGGGTGGGTTTCCAGCGTGTTTCGGATACTTAGCAAGATTAATGACAGAACCTTGTGCGACGAAGTGTTGTTGCCAGCGGTCAGCGAACTTTTCAGTAGCCGATGAAAACGTTCAACTTACCCGTTGAAATCTAGGTGGTAAGCTGTTGTACGAATCCGACCACCTTTAGTGCTTTGAAAAGTGACATGAAGGCTAACTCAAAATGTGGTTTGCGTCTGTTGGTCACTTTCGCGGGGAAAACAAACTGAACAACCCAACGTTCCAAGAATGCCCGTACGACGGTTTCCGACGCGTAATTCGGCATTGGTATAGTTTCAGGTCAACGTGTAAATCTGTCTACACATGTCATGATTTACGTACATCCATTCGAGGGTGACAAAGGTTCGACCAGGTCACCATGTACATGGTAGAAACGCTCATCGAGGGCTGCGAAACGCCCCACTAAGGCACGCGTGTGACGATGAACCTCAGATCGTTGGTGGCCTATGCACGCTTTAGCCTATGTGCGGAGGTCACGATTGACATTGCGCCAGACAAAGTGCTCGGTTGCCATTTTGACTGTTGGTCGTTTGCCTGGGTGAGACATGTTGTGCAAAGTGTCTAAAATTCGGCGGCGGAAAGCCAGTGAAATAACCGGGCGAGGGATGCCTCGTGAAGTGTCACAAATAATCACCCCTTCGGATAAATTCATTGGACCGCTGTCTAGCTTAAATAAACCGAACAGACGGAACTGTTCTATCTCCGGATCGTTGTCTTGTGCAACTACGATCGCTGCTAGGTTGACTGAGCTGTTTGTCGCGCTGGTTGTAGAATTGATGCGCAAGACAGCATCAGCTACTCAGTCCGCAACACCTGAAATTTGACGGATATCGGTCGTGAACTGAGCGATATAATCCAGGTGTCGGGTCTCTCTGGGGAAGTACCTCTCGGTTATCGAGTGTAGAGTGTATGTTAGCTGTTTATGTTCTGTGAAGACGATGAAGTCCCTGCCTTCGAAGACATTTAAAAAATGGCGGATGCTGAAATATGCCATCAACAGTTCCATTCCGAAATGACCTTACCGCGACTCAGTTGGTTGTAAACGTTTAGAGAAAAGGGCTAGTGGGCACCAGTCGTCACAGAGTTGCGGCTGCAAGACCGCTCCTACAGCTACGTCTAATGTATCCCTAGTTAGCGCTAACGGAGCTGACGGACGATGATTCGACAGCGATGAAATATTGGCGATAGATGTTTTCAAAGTAATGAGTGTCTCTTTTGCGGCCGTTGTGAACAAAAATGAGCGAACCTTACCTCTGAACAGGTCGGTGGGCGGTTGCATTAAATGTGCAAAATTAGGTTGTTCTTCAGCGGAGCGGACCAGTTGGGGTGTTTTGGATGAGTTTCTCATAAGGCTGGCAAACTAACGGATCACAGTCGCATGCGACGGCTCACTTCGAACATTGACTATTATCGAAGTATCTATCAGACGCGATCAAAGTGCATCGACCGGAAAATCGAAATGTTGAAAGAAATCGATCTCAATAATAGGGAAGGGTAGATCAGCCACAAGGAAAAGCCAGCAAAAGCCGCGTCGAAGACCAAAGGTTAAACTCAAAAGTCAATGGCCAAAGACACCAATGGGCGTACCGCTTGCAGCTCGGAGTGTAGTGCCAAATTCTGACCACGCATCTGTTACCGAATGCAGGATGACACCAACCTCCACTCCTGTATACACTAAGAAGTTCATCTTGGGGGTAAAATCTTTCATAAAGAAAGCCAGCCTGTGGCTGTCGTCGCTAAAACACACCGGCCTGCTAGTTCAAAATTTGGTTACTACGAAGGCTACATGGTGATCGGAATCGTCTAGGATTTTCACCGCACGGCCAATGGTACCGACGGAGATCGCTGGTCTTTAATTCGGGCAGTGATCAAGCACGCACCGGAGGAATTTTCGATGGTGCCCCAGTGCGCCGAGGACCGGCACGAAGATCCGCCAATTCACCTCACAACTGGGCCATTTGGCGTTTGGTTCTTAACAGTTGCGTTCACTATATTCAAATTCCCTGTGCAGGACTGCTATTTCGGCGTCACTTGTGGTTAACAAATTGTCCGCAGGACTGTTGGGGGTTAACTACCTGCCCCATTAATGGTAACGGCGTCGTGCCTTAGAAACGTTCATGTAGTGCACAGGTCGAAACCACTAGATGAACTAAGGGACGTGAGGGTAACACTGACAATAGCTTCTGTGTATAAACAAGCAGTTGTTTCATCCATACCTCTTGCGAAAGAGACTATGGCAACTGCAACGTACCTACTGCATGTCGCGTTTCTCTAAGAAGAACCGATGGCTTCTTGTCACCCAACTGTAACTGTTAGAACAGTTGTTTCAGACGCATTTTATCCGACGGATGTGTTTCCTTGAGAATCGTTTGCATAGTCAACTCGTAGCGAACAGCTGCTGAGCTTAGTAAGGTATCGCTAGTCAGGTTTATCATATCTCGGGGAAGCGTGATATAAGCTGCAAGAACTCGTCCGAATCGCTTGTTAAACGCCGTTTGCTAAACTCTGTTTCCAACACGGCTAACCAAAGCTCTGGAGCATGATCTTCAAAGGCAGGAACAGCTAATGTGATGAACGATACGGAAGACTCGAATTCTGACTTGGTCCCCTTAATGCCTCCATCAACTGGGCGATTGCAAACGTTTTTTGTAAATCAAATATACACACTTGTGCAATATGCGCATTCGAGACGTACTATGATGTGAAAAACAATGCCCAGCTCGAATGTACATTGATATATTACTTAAGCGTGCTTGTTAGTTTGTAGGGTCGAGCGAAACAAAGCCGGTAGGTGGGGAATAATGCAACGAGTAAACAATGAGAATATTGTCGCCTTACGAGGTCAACGTGGAAGCGAGCGAATAACGGGACGAAATGGTAACAGCGGAATGACAAGACAGCATGCAGCGGGGTCGTATGTTTCAGTGCGCAGGGTATGTGTCGGTATTCGTACTAGATCAAACAAATGTTTGAGCACATACAAAAGTTTTAAAACAAAGAACAGTACAAATGGCAATCGCAGATCTAACATAGTTAGGAATTGTCGTCAGGCTAGTTTCTTGGTTTGTACGCTTATTTTCCCCAGCCTCGTCAACGCCAATCGGCGGTCGTAATGAGGAGACGGCGGATTTAGAAGCAAACTATTTATTCATTTACTCACCGTCCACCAGCGGACTTCAACGCGACAATTAAAAGCGCTATGGTGTTGAACGTGAAAGAACCTCAAGCACAACCGCACGGCAGCCGCCAAAGAGGACGAATGTCGAAGGAATCTCCAGTCAACCTTTAGAATTTAAACAAACGTCAGACCGGTTGAGCGGCGTTTCCAACGGCGATAGCCAAAATCTTATCTTAAAGGATGTAACCTACAATAGTGAACATGGGGCGGATTCACTATACAGCTACTGTAAAGCTGCGATACTCACGCCATTACACCCACGGATGCTAGTTGCAGAACGTGATTTCTTCAACTTTCGCCGTTTGGAAAAATATTTTG
>JTDE01004879.1:22932-38082 GCA_014338405.1 Paragonimus skrjabini miyazakii
TCAGCGAAGCATATGGCACACTAATTTATAATAATGCCAGAAGATTGGAACGCTGGGCGGAACACTTTGAAGGTCAATTTAGCTGGCCTCCTGCTTCTACCGTGCTGCCTCCACAAACTTCTGATGTAACGCCCTGGTCGGTAGATTTGGAACCATCCACTGAGACTGAGGTTCGCAATTGCATTTAGGCTCTCAATCGTAATAGGGCTGCTGGTCCAGATGATCTAGTGCCAGTTCTTTTTAAAGAAGGTGGAGAGGTGTTAGTTGAGGCCTTGACTCAGCTGTTTCAACTTGTGTAGATGACGGAGACCATCCCTCCGTGCTGGGGTCACTCGATAATAGTTTCTATATTCAAGAAAGGTATCAGGGGCTCTTGCGAAAGCCATAAGGGGATTAATTTGACCCCAGTCATTTCCAGGGTTCTGTTATCCACTATTCTTCGTTGACTAACTGCGGTTTGCGAGGTAAACGTTGGGGAAGGACAGGTAGCGTTTTGCCCTGAGCAGGGATTAGTAGGTCGCATTTTTGCCCCTCGTCAAACTTTGGAGCAGCATCCTGTGTACCGCCGACCAATAATTGCCATATTTCTCGACTGTAAAGGTGCGTTCGATTCGGTGGATCGATCTGCATTTTTAGAGTCGCTTAAACGCAGCGGTGTATCGACCAAGTATGTGAACATACTGTCAGCGCTTTTTTTCCAGGTGCAACAGGGGAACCCATAGCTACACCGTCGGTTTGTTTGCACAACGTTTTGTCCAGTGCGAAGAAGGTTGAATGCAAACAAAGTACAAGATCAAATACAATTCCGGAGGGCGATAAATTAGTGCATGCACTAGGAGAGCCATCAGTTTCTAATAACTTTCTAACAACATTACTGTTGTGTTTTAGCGGTACACTGGTTTATTACTATCATTGTCCATGGTCTGCCTTCCCTTGCGGAACGATGCTGGGCTGATGCTTTCACCAGTTACGTACAACACGTTTGCGTTAATCGCAATGATAGCATACCCCTGGCTGTAGTGTGGCGTGGATGGATAAGCAACGCCGGACAAGACACATTTGATCTACTTCAGTCTTACCCCCACTTAATGGACAAAGGATTAAACTAACCAGTACAGATGCAGCGCAGATTTACTTAACCACCGCAGATCCCACGTGACCTTTGTTCGTTTGTTAATGTGATTTCGATTATAACGCTCGTGAAAAAGGTCAGCCGGGGTTGTTGAAACGTAGAGTATTACAACTTGCCCCTAACGTTGTGTTATTCTCAATCCATTTATCAATTGACTGTGTTCAACTCCTGAACATCTACTTTCCACGGTTGACAGATTAATTTTTTGTCTATTTAGGTTTACCTACTTTACTTCTTTTCTGTATATTCCTTCGAAGTGCACGATTTTGGGTGTGGCGGGCGACGTGTAATCGCTGAGTTTCTTTACTTGATTTGACCAGTTACGTAAACAGCAAACGGTTTGGTTTTTCTGCTAGAATGTTACGCAGGATTTCATCTATACGAGAAAACAGTCATTAGATCCACGATCTTACTGTGGTCACATTTGTTTTTTTTAAATTTTTTGTTATTGAGTTTTTGAAGTCTTAGCAATTACCACGGTATTTGACTTGAATATACAGCATTTACACAATAGGGTGTTTGTTGCTATGTGACATACGCAACCATCTGTGGGCTGGTTGCTGCTGAGATCTGGATTGAAGCAGTTGTGTTACCGGGCTCGAACCGGTGACTACGTGATCGGTTGAGTCTAGTGGAATTAGGTGAGTTCAATTTTTGAGGTAACTGCAACCGTTTCTCAAAGCAATAGGTGTGTTAAAGGATATTTCCATTTTACAGACTGTAATCTAGAACCCCGTGAGGCTATTTCAGTAGGTGGATTTCACTGAAGTTTTATTCACGAAGTTGCGCTTTTTGAATGAATCTGCGGAGGAAAATTTGGAGTGTACGAAGGTTAGACGTATTTCATTACTGATAAGGCTTATTGCAGTAAATCACCGTTATCTAGTTTCTGGTGAGTTGTGCAACCTGTGAACACATAAGGATTGAATTGCTATGCTTGCAACTAGGATCTTACTTTTGGCTTGTTGATAAAATTGATATGGATTCGAGGGATCATGAAAGAAGAAAACGAGTAAGATTTAATAGGTCTGTCAGTGAATTGTACTGTACTGTACTTGTACTGGAAACTAGCCACTTTTGAATTAATCGACTTCATAAATGATGTAATAATTGCAATGGCGTCGATTCGAATTCAGTATATTATCGGTATACCTGTTCTTGTTTGTCATTTACAATGCTATTTGTTTCACGTTCTTACACCCATGATAGTTCAATAGGAACTATATTTATCAATCATGCTGTTATACATTCGCTTGTCGACCGCGTGATCATCTTACCTGCTTATTCCTTTTGATATTATCCATTTATCATCTTTCGAATGTCGTATAACATATGAATGGTGTCAACAGAGCGTTCAATGACCTGGTGTACTTCCAGGTATTTCTAAAGAACTACCGTCATATGGCTTCTGTTTCTCATCAAAATACCGTTCAGCAAGTTCAGTGATCTTATACCCTGTCAAGCCCCCTGAGCACTACTCACAAGCGAATGTGGCTCAGCGTTTGCATATGGTTATTCGGTCATGCTTAATGTGAGGTCAGTGATATGGTGGTCGAGTCGGTTGGCTCCAGAAAGCCTGGCTGGATTTCAAATCCTGGCTCTGACAAGGGTATACACTACTGACGAGTTCTAACAAGATGGAAACTAGTTTAATGCTTTTGCTCGAAAGGGGACAGCTGAAAAGTCTGTGGGACTGAAAAAGTTGCACCCATCTGTGATTGATGGTTAGTTCATATGGGATTTCATTGGTGTCCCGAAGAATCCTCGCATGTGGTTTTAAAACTTTTTAAAATAGAAAGGAATTGTTGATCTTTTTCTGATGGTTGTGACCTTACTAGCGTTATTTGTTCATGTTGTCTAATTACAACAGTTTATTGCTTCCAGGAAACTACAAGCCTGACTTGATGGCCATGAAAACGAAAATATGGCATTTGTTGTTGGTACTTCCACTTGCTGTCCCATTTACTTGCTCACAGTTTTTTTTGTAAGATGAAGTTATTACTTTGGGTGCAGTATCGTTCATTGTTTCTCCATTATTCCTTAGTGATATCTGAATCGTTTTGCATGATGTGCTATTTTCTAAAGGGTTCGACTTTCATCTGTGCGAAATATTCTTGTCCGATGTTTACTTTGTTCTGTGTTTACTAGCCAGGTTGCGTCTGGCAACAACTTCACTCACCGGTTTTAATACACTGACAAACTTCAGATTATGTGGTGATTATACCTGTGACTTGTGTAAGTATTTCCAAACATGCATACCACACGCCTCATTTATTGTCAACTAAGTGTGCTTGTATGCTTGTTCGTTGGCGTTTGTGAAGTTGTGTGAAGTTTCCTCGCTCGTTGGCATTGGACTTAATTCTTCCTATGTTTTAGTTGTGTTGGTGCCGTTTGCAGTGTTGTTGAACACCTGTTGTGTATCCCGACCCATGCATCCTGGGGTTCTATTTTCTAATGCGTTTTGACTTGTGACTGTATTTACTAGTCACTTTTAAATGCCGATGTCCATGGTTTTCGAGAATTGGTCATATGCGAAGTGGCCATGCTAGGGTGTTGTTGCTTCCAGTCTTTTTGTAGATTATTGTAGCCTGAATGATATCAAGTATGTTGGATTCTTCTGAGTTCCACTCAATTAAGCTATGTTGACTGAGCAATTTTGTAAATCACAAGGCCATTCTGCAATAATATCTTGCTGCTCTCGGAAAATTACTCATTAGTTTTTCAAAGTTCTCGAATTAGTGGTTGTACAATCGTTAAGCTGATCTGCCGATCGATGAGGGTTATTTGGAATTATGTGGGTGATATGGACATCAAGTTTTTCATAGAAAACAAGAAGCCCATGTAGACTGAAGCACTTCGATGGTCATTCTACCTGACGTCAAAGTGGGGTTGCTGATGTATCGAATTGACAACCAATCTCGAATATCACCTCGTCTTTCCGTGATTATTAAATTTTTATTATCATGTCGAATTCTCCACGCAGTGGAATAAAAGATTTTGTTAGTCCTGTTCATGCGCATACTTTGGGTCTGCTGCGCTCCAAATATGTATATGTTCATGACAGGTAGTATTTTGCCATAGGTATGGATACAACTCTGCTTCAAATTCGGTTTTCGTGCCATTTTCGCAAAAAAGCTGGTTTACTTCGCCACTGATGTAAGTTGTAACTGCCGGAGGAACGATAACTTCTGATACTCTTCGGCCGTTTTTGCCGCGGAAGGCGGTTGATTTGGTGGATCCCATTCCGAGTCTCTGACTGAAAAAGTCTGATCTGCGAGACTGCAGAATTCAAGGTTTTCTTGAGGGACCCTACTCGAAACCAGTGACTCAAAAATCTGACTGTTGGCAATGAAGAGCCTGCCCAGTCCAAGTGCGCAGTGACTAAGACATTAATGTCTGATTCTGAGCACTGCCGCGCGCAATGGATGTGTTTGAAACTACATTAGTCTTCTGAATTATACCGGATGTTCTTCGACTGTGGACACTCACCTACTTGTGTAGCACTGTCTGGTCAACATGTAATATTGCTGATGTCAGCTAGGATAGCAAAGGCACGATTTGTCTTTCCCAACCTGAGTCATCTATGCCGACGAAAAGACTTCCGGTTGTCGGCGATGGGAAGAGTATATAATGCGTGTGAGCGTTCTGTTTTACTTCCTGCTTCGGAAAAGTGACCTGTTCGCAACAAAGATGTCGACGGACTTGCTGTGTTTTACCGTTGTTGTGTCCGCCAATTAGCCCACATCCAATGGACTGATCTCACCAACGTCTCTTGCGGAACGTCTGTGATATGCGATCAATTGGTCAGCTAGTCACGTTACACAGCCTGTGGTGGTTGGGACACGTACTCCGCATGCCAGCTGAGCGTTTTCTATACCGGGCACTATATAATGGGATCATCAACAGTTGGGTAAAATGGCGTGCTGATCAAGCAACAACGTGGTTATAGAATATGTAGGCCATGACTATACTATTGAGTAAAGTGGGTTGGTGCCACCTATCTGGCGGGGTTCCTCGTGGTCATTGAAATCGCTGGTTAGAAGCGCTATCTGAGATGACAATATGCCGCAGTCAATGATGTACCTGCGCACGTGTTATTCTAGTTCTTCCCCTTAGTTTTCTTCAATTGTTTTGATCGTTTTCAGGAACGTTCTCGTCTGGTATATCCAACGTCACTTGTGAAGTGAACGACTGTCCGAACTACAGTGCCTTTTGATCAAGCTCAAAGTCGTTGTGATGATGGTGATGTCAGTTGGCGTTCGTGGATACTCTTTAAATGTGAACATGAACAGGACCAGTGGAATGTTTTATTCGATTAAGTGGTAAGATAGAAAATATTGAGAGAATTTACAGCTCCTCGTATTTTTGAAATACGAAACGAAATTTTCTGCTTGGTTGTCGGTTCTGTAAACTAGCAATCCCTCCCTTTTGCGACTAAAGTGACCTTGCAAACGTTTACTTTCTGACCGTGTGCATGAGTTTGGCAACCACTGCTTACCGGACCTTCACATGTTTCAGGTGTAAATCTTTACGCAATGCGAAATGCATTCCATTGTCATGTGCGAATGCTACACAGGCTTATGTCACCTGTCATGTGTAGAAGTATCTGCACTTGGGTTACATACCCTGGGACTCGTGTGCTTTTGTGATCAAGGGTTGGCTGCATTCTGAACATCTATAGCCTTTCAAATTTTGACTGTTTGTCGTTCTTTATGGATGCGTCTACGTACAGATTGCATCCGTTTAGAAGAACGTTTTCCGAGAGAACAAACATTTATTGGCTGGGACAGTTACTGTATGTGTGTTTATAAACAAGTATTGGAAAGCAAGTGGATATGTACGTATGCTTAAGTCCGCTTACATACTAAGTCATCAACTCGTGCGAGTTTTCTATGACAATTTTGAGTGCGGTCACGGTATAATTTTGCATGCGTTTCGAATCATACATTTTGATGTGACAAGGCCGAAAGCCTGTTGAAAGGACAATTACTAGTTAATAAAGGTTTTGTTTATTGAGATCTGAGTGTATTTCACATTTAGTTGCAACCAAATTAGTCAGCCTATTTTCAGGCTGGACAACTGCATTTATTCACATCCTACTCGTGTTACAGTTCACTGACTGTAGTGTTGTCGATTCCAGTGTAGCAAAAACTTGTCGGTGTGATGCACTGCCTATTATGTGGAATATTGCTTGGTCAAGGCACTCACTAAGGTTTCTGAGAGCGCATTCGTTTTTTGACGCGAGAACGTTGGGATCCATGAACCTCATCGGTCGATAGCATTGACGCAGATGTTTTAAAATCCCCTTATGAGACTACTGTGTTTGATTTCGTGTCACTTGTATCCTGATGGAACTTTCTGACTTTATACATAGTTGTCTAGCAACCAAGCAACTTGGCCGACTTCTCCAATTACTTATTAGTTAACGATATCATGAAATCATGGAATACTGTTAACGTGGTGACATAAATGCTGTTACTCGCCTGTGTTATTTGACATATATTATTCTATGTATGTATGTATACGACATATTTTTAAAATATAAAACGGTGGGTCTCTGTGGTACTTACGCATTGGCCGGAACTTCCTGATTTGTGGTACTGCTCGACCATAAGGTGGGTGTGTAATAGCTTTATGGTGCAGACTTCAATGTAGTGAAAGTGCTGCCGGAAGCTTTGTGCGGTTGAGTTCCTCAACCGAACTGGGACCGGAGAACTAATTGCAAATGACCGTCATTCAGATCTCGGATACGGTTGGTAAACGTATCCAATTTCAATGTCCTCGACCTAATAATACGTCAGTGTTAAATGCTTGATCCCCTTAAAACGTGCGGTTCGGACCTGGCATCAACCATAGCACAGCGATTTTCTGATTCAATCATACCACTGTAACTGTCCAGGAAATTGCAATTTGTCTAATGTACGAACGATCATCTGTATCTTTCTGCACGCATGTTTCGCACATATGTTACGGGGAGCATCGATCTAAGCTCGGCGCAGTTCCGTCTAAGTGTACAGCGCTCTGCTCTCCCAGCGACACTTATTAGGCCGTTTGGTTTATTAACGTCGTTTATGAATTTAGTGGAGTCGTTTGGTTGAAAGTTACTGACTACCCTCCCAGAAAACAATTCGGTATTTAAAAGTTTACACTTCTTCTGGCTCCCTGTGTTTTAACGGCCAGTTATCGCCGTTGGTCCGGGATTGGGCTGGAATCAACTACCTTCTTTTTAGCCAGTTTGGAAGTACACAATTAGTCGTTTTCTCAACCGTGGGCGTTTTTGTTCCTGCTTAGACTGTGTACAATGGTTAATGTTGAATAACCCTTGGATAAGACGTTATATCCCCTTGCCTTTCACTTCTTGACCACTGATGCTTCAGATGGTTTCAGGTTGAGTGTCACCGTTGTAGAAGTGTGATCCTATGAAGCTGTTTGGATTGAAGAGGCAGCATACATCACATGGGCACGTTAGTACACAACTCGACAAATCTGACGTGTTGATTAACACAAAGGTGAAGATCATAAATAATTGCGTAGGTGGCATTTAAGTATGCCTGATCGCTTAGTGAGAGCGACTACTCACTACCATCGTAGACAGCAATACATCACTGGTTCTCACTGATACTTAACTGCTACACACCCATGAAGAATAGAAATAAACCCCGTACAGGAAAAGAAGAAAAAAGAAGTGAAGGGGTAGGAATGTAACTACTGCGTCTGTGTTCGAATATTTTGAACGTTGCAATTGGGCTAGTTTGAAGAAGCGTCTGCTCCATTGCTTGTTTGCGGATGTTTTGTTCCGGTCACACTGAAAGATGTGTAACCGATTTAGTTGAATTACCTTCCGTTATCGCCATTCAATCCAAAGCTTGAAAATTGTTTGTAGTCACCCCTATCTTTAGAGGTGTTCATTTATGATGCCGACTTCTCCTGCAAAGCAGTTATAAATTAGTTTGGGCTCTTCAATAAAACCTTAGGGGCTCGGTATCGGACGTGAGGACAAACCAACCAATTTCTTGTGAATTTTAGATCAAGGCTGTTAATGGGATTACTGTGCATTTGTATTATCTAACTGGGTTTATCTAGTTTTCTGTAGTCAGTCACTGAACGTTGCCACGAAAATTCAACTATCATAATGTTATGGGTTAATGTCCCAACTGGTTCGAGAATTATCGGTTTCGACGTAGATTCACCCTCAGAGCCGAAGGCCAGTTGTCAGACAGGTTCCCAGCCAATGACAGTCTTTCACTTGCTTACCCTGTTGACCATATCATTTGTCCTTCACTTATGAAGCATTACCAAATCACCAACGCTGATTAGAGTTGTTCAGTTTTTTTTTAGCATATTCTGAACTCTGTCCCCCTATAACACACCATGTTTGAAGAGGAGGGCTCCGTTGTAGAGCTTCGAAGACGACTAAGCTGTTCGTTCTCTAATTCAATATCATTAATGTTGTCAAAAGTTATCTTTGGCTACCTGAAAAACCCTATGAAGTTTGGCTAGGGCTAATTGCAACCAAATGCATCCAACAAACCTCAGCACAATCAACAGATACAGCAGCTCCAACAGACAATGAGTTTGGTAGCGTTGGACAACTGTTGAGACCCTTTTCAAAAAGATGACCGTTGTCACCAACTCAGATGGCATACGGAGACTAATTTTATCCATTGGAAAATTTTACCTTACTTTTAGGGGTCAGTAAAATGTCTATGAAAGGCTGTGTTGCTAAAACGGTATCATAGTAGTGAGGGCTTCAGAGTATATAAAGGTATACAAAAGCACAAGGTTTAGCTGTAGTCTACGCGAACAAAGTGAATCGGTATCAAGTTTTTGACCGCGTTCCCTACAATTAAAAGAGGATGGATATCCTATTAGGATTTTTGTAAAAGATCTTTGAAGGTTTTCCACGAATGCTTATCAGACAGGTATTGGTGGTTTTGGAAGAATGTACAATACTTGAATTGAGGTTGAGTGCGTATTTTGTGAAAATATTGTGGTGTAACCAGTGGACCGAGTTTCTTTTTCACATAGCTGATTGTTCTTCTACTTTTGGCCAACTGAAGGCGTATTTGATCACAGAGACCAAAGGAACTCGACTAACGATTTCCGAAATTTCGAACGGAAATTATGACTGTCTAGTAAGATTTTGATGTCAGCAAATTTTCGCTGAGAATGTCATCATCACCTTTGCACCACGACTCAAATGAAATTCGGTTTTTTGTTTTCTAAACAAAATAAAGAATTCCTTGAGGTGGTTGTGGAATCTTTAAAGGATTTTGATATCATCAACAAACTGATGAGAATATACCTCGATAATCTTTTGATGTTGGTAATGACATTGTTTGGAAATAGCGTGCAACTGTTTAATGTAATTCATAGTGGTGAGTCCGGCAACGATAATACAAGATTTCACTCGACATGTCCTCAATCCATATTTGATATGTCTTGATCAAAAATCAATCCAGTCGAAACGGACTACCGGGAACACCGTGCTTTTTTTTTAGAATTTTTTAGTCCTCCCGAGCGATGCACATATGAGATGTCAGGAAAGGAATGCTCGCGGTGGACAGTTGAGTTGAACAGACACTAGGGACTAATACCATACACCCTACATATCGTAAACCGAGAGTATATATGTACATGTTATTCAAATGTGTTTATTATTGCAATAGGTGATGTTATATATATGTATAACGTCGCTTTATGTAATATATATATATATACGAATAGATGCAAAATACATGGTAAACCGGGTTGTTTGTCATTTTTTCATTTTTAGGAGTAATTTAGGAGTTTGGTTGTTCGTTCGATTGACTGCGGCCATAAAAGCTTTGACTACAACAAACATATTGATTAAAAGTTTCGTTGGCCGTAGTGATTTTAGTGTCAATAGGAGCGGCTGTAGAGACACAACAGATTTAACTAATAGCTCTTCCGGCAACGCGGTCTTCATTGTTGAAAGGGCTTAAAAGCCTCGCAAATTGTCATGGGTTCTACTACAGTACTAATGTCCCGAAAAACGAGATGTCTGATGTCAAGGTCGCATCTCGTACTACTGCGCTGCGGTTTTATTGTGACTGTTTGCTAACGTTCATTCTTTGTTAGTGAAACGCAACTGGTTTTTCTGCTTGATACTATCGAAAACCTGGTGATTTGTATGAAAAGTGAAAAATCCAACTGTTTTAGGCTTTTTTTGTTTCTCACTTAAAGTGAATCCTTTATATCTTTTAGGCATACAACAAGAATTAGGTTTCATGGGGCTTTGAGATACCCAAGTAACGAATGAGGTTAAGAGATCATTTATTTGATAAACCATATCGTCCGTGGATTTAAGCAGAGAAGAAATGGAGTTCCAATCAATATACTTGAACGCTCGGTGGTACACATCTTGTCCTGGTTTGCAATCACTGCGGTACAATTTATTGCCGGTGACGTAAAGATATGCTTCTATAATGTGTGATACAAACCAAGTTTCGGTAACAAGTATGATGCGTGGACTTGATGTTGAAAGATGTTCGGGAGAGATACATCTTATTCATTGATGAGCGGGTATTTATACACATTAAACGAGGTGAATTAGGCTCAAAGGCAGATGGTAAATCGGGCCGATCATAAGTGAAAGTTGGATGGGCTTTCTGTATTAGGAAAAACAGAGAATTAAGATTTGTTCTTTATGTTTGTAGTATCTGTGTAGCACGCGAGTGGCCGGTTGTGATTTTACACCTGTCTGCCCACATGAAGAAAATTGCGAAATGTCGCTACCATAGTAGGGTATATTAGGGGATAGTAGATAGAGGGCGTAGTGGCGGAGATTAAAAATTGATTTACTAATAATGGTTTGTGTGCCAATATGAGAGTGATCATCGTTTGAATCGATACGTATAAACGAGGAGCCCCATATTATAGGGAGCAGATAAGACATCACAAGCTCCGCTGGATCTCGAGATGATACTTCGGTTGAGTATTGTGACAAATGGTCTGCCAAATGTGCCGGGACGCATAATGTGATTATATAAAAGCCAGCAAATAAGTAACGAAGATATTAGGATGTCATTTGGTAATGGCTGTCTACCAAGTTATTTTGTTCAATTCTTACATAACTAAGCAATTTACTAGAGATGCCAGCTAGCCATCTGTCATACCGAGCGCTAGGTTTTCATCCTGTGGTCGACTGGCGCATGGTGTGAGATGGAAAACGATGGCCTGGCTTAAAGAAATGAAATCGTTCAACAAGGGGTTGGTCACTATAGGTCGGGTTCGTCTCCCGGGCTGGAGACCTCAGGAATCATGAAGTCGGTGGCTGGAGGCTTTAGATGAGATGGTAGCAAGTCGAGCTGAGTAGCGTGAATGTTGTTGTTCGGCGTGGGAGCATTAAAAACCGTAAGGAAGCTATCTTGCTGATAATGTTTTGCTTTCACTTACGGCTCGACTGTCTGTTTACAAGGTTTAATCACCCTTATGTTGAAGGTTAGGATATGGACGTAACTATTTTTAGTAGTCAGGTTCCCTATCTCTTTTTATGTTTTTTTCCCCGGCTGGGGCATGCTTTTCTCTTCATGATTTTATGGTCTCTGTGGTGATGGTGGTGAGAAACATT
Source organism: Paragonimus skrjabini miyazakii (assembly GCA_014338405.1). NCBI lineage: Eukaryota > Metazoa > Platyhelminthes > Trematoda > Plagiorchiida > Troglotrematidae > Paragonimus > Paragonimus skrjabini miyazakii. The sequence goes on from JTDE01004879.1 coordinate 34,659, forward strand.
TACAAGTCAGTTGACGAGACTGATAGAGAGTATGCGGCAAAATGCTGATTGCGCAACTGAGAGCTTTCAGATTATAGGATCACGCAGGTTTGTTCAGCACTCCATGAGCGGCCACACTGCTGTAATCGGAAACCTCTGAATTGAAAATTCTCGAAACACCCAATCTCGTAAATTCAAGAGGCGATTCGTAAAGCACCTCGTGTATTCTATAATGAATGTGGAAACGTGTACAGTTAATCAGCAGTATTGTATTGTGGCAAGGAGCACTAATGTGCGACAAGAACCGTAGGCGACAGCAAGCGGGCACGACTGCACTGTGAGACGATAGATTGTAATATGTCCATGCGCAAGCGTGAACAAGCAAATGATCCAATGGATAAAGTCGCATTATAAATCCAATAAGGCAGGCAAGCGCAGAGTTATGGATATTTGCGTGCCGCGAGTGCTAAATGATGTAAACGGGCACGCCGCATCGGCAGGCGCACGTTGTCTACATGCGCACACTAGACAAAAATCCCCTAGCACAGTTTACCTACCGAGCCTTCGGGCGGAGGTTTTGGTCTCACAGAAAGTGAGAGAAAGACGCATATTGTGCTTGTAACGCAGGCGTTTCCAGTACACGATTGTACGGAGAACAAAATTACAACTTTTGGTGCTGATGAACCTGTGGAAAAGCGAAAATTCCACAGACGTCGGTGCAACCTCCTCCATCAAACAACACTCAAACTGAACATACGAAAAGTGTTTGCCGCATTTATTGCGGAGTCCACAGCTATGATCGAACTGAGCAGTCACTCAAACGTTCACACGGTGTCTTCAAGTGTCTTTATCAAGGTTGCAGCAACCTCGGAACGCGGTAATCTAACGAAACCTCCCACGCCGTGTTGGCAATGCGGTGGATGGCAGTTCGTCCGATATTGCCCATCCAAACAGCATCGATGCACTCACTGCTCACGGCGGGATTACAAGGAGGACCATTGCCGTTTTAAGAAGCGCCAGCACCTGCTCAATCAGAACTCCCGCAAGCCACACAATCCCTGCTTTTTAAAAGTGCAGATCGTTCTCGCAGCAAGGAACGACGACCACGTAACGCGCAGGAAGTACGTATCCGTCTCCATCAACGGCAAGTCGGTCAGACTGCAGAAGTCCACCATCAATTCACAAACGTTCTCCAGCAGAGACACTCGGATGTGTTTACAGAAGAACTCGGCTGCTGCACCAGAATGAAAGCAATCTTGACCCTGCGTCTTGGGACGAAGCCAGTATTTCGACTCAAGCGTCCGGTACCCTACGCTGCGCTGGCAACTGTTGAGCTAAAACTGGAACGTCTTCAGATAGCTGGAGTGATTGAACCGGTGTGCTATCCACCATGGGCGGCCCCTATCGTCGTGGTCAACAAGGAAAATAGAACAGTACCACTCTGTCCAGACTACTTTACACGTCTTAATTACGCTCTCGAGACGTATCAGTATCCCTTGTCGATACCGGAGAATCTCTTCACGAAGCCGAATGGCGGTAAATGTTTCGCGATGCTCGACCTGGCCGAGGCTTACTTACAATTGCCAGTTGTTGAAGAGTCCAAAGAACTAACAATTAATTCCCACAAAGGACTTTATCGATTCAATCGTCTGCCATTAGGCGTAAAGACAGTGCCAGCCATCTTCCAACAACTGATGGACAGGATGCTCACGGACATTCCCGGTGCGGCTGCTTACCTAGACGACATTATAGTCATGGGTCACAACTCAGAGGATATGGACCCGACTTCATGCCGACAAATGCAGATTTGGGATATCTGGATTCATTGTTGATCAAGATGGCCGACGACCTGACCCAGCCAACGTAGAAGCCATACAGAAGATGCCGCCTCCAACGGATGTGTCAACTCTACGGTCATTCCTGGGGCTGGTCAGCCACTACAGTTCCTTCCTCCCGGAACTCCATCGAATCCGAACGCCAATGAACCGTTTGCTCATTAAGGATGTCACGTGGGAGTGGTTATGAGAATGTCAGCAATCTTTTGATCGCATCAAAGCCTCGTTGACTTCAGACCTCCTTCTTACGCACTACAATCCGACGCTACCACTTGTCATGGCTGCAGATGTATCCAACTATGCAATAGGTGTTGTGATGTCACGTTTCCAGATGGAGAAGGAAAAGGAGTCGCGCACGCAGTAAGTTCTCTTACACCATCTGAACGAAATTACAGTCAGATCGAGAAGTAGACCTAGTGTGTGATCGTCACTAAACTTATTTCTCATTACTGTTGTTTCATTGTATTGTTGACAGTAAGTTACACAATTGCGCTCGAGAGATAAATTACTCACTTTGCTTGGTTCGGTTGTTATTACTATTGCGTCGAAGCTAGCTCTAGGGTTGAGATAAGTTAACTACTTCATTTCTGTATTCCTGGAACCATCACACCCTCACTATACTCTTCGCGGTGAGAAAGTTCCACAAAATGTCGTACGGGCGACATTTTTCCTTGACTGGATAAATGTGGCAGGATTAAGGACGGTCGTACGTTGATGAGAAACAGGGAAACAAAACTGCCTAGTGGTGCGGTTCTGGCGGTTATTCACAACAATCACTCAAGTCCGACTAAAATACAGGCAAGGATATTAGCCATTCCGTCCAAAGCGCTCAATCAGCTGCTGGTCACCGTAGGCTGAAGGCGCTGAATGTTGATATCAGCTTTTGGCAGATGAGTAACACAACCTGCAGCACAAGAACCAGTAATGTTGAGTAGCTCCTTGCGATTTAAGGTAATACATTCAGTAACGCCTACTCGACAATTCCAATAACGCTTATTCAGACGGTGAGGTTAACGGTACTATCTTCCAAGTCCAAAAACGTCAGGATTAAAATTTATGTCGCACTGTTTAGTAAAATCACAATAGATGTACCATCTCACCTTGAATGTGAATCAGCCAGATAGACAAATTAACCAGCAAAGGCGTTCAAAATGGAGTAACTACACACGTGTCCACAAATAGCTGCCAGTCAACGGAAAATGAGCCCATTAAAACAATCGGGCGCAGATGAATGTGAGAACGTGTCAAACAATGCCAATAAGGAAGTTATAACAGATGAGCAACGATAGTTATAAAAAAACAGAAGAGAGCAAACGTTGTGTGCACCTATGGTACAAAATTCATCATGATCGTTTACTGCACAAAGCAAAGGCAAGTAAAACATTTAGGATGGAATTTCTACAAGCAAACCAAACTCCTCACCAGATTCATCGTTCCGCATCATACTAAACAAAAAACGGCTAACGTATCAGACAAATTTCAAAAGATCCAGGAGTGTGTAAATCAACCGATAGATTAGGCATTCGAAAAATACCTCCAATCGTTCGTTGTTTCTATTGTTGTAGCTATCCGCATGTCCTATATATTCTAATGTTTTACGTTCGTGACCG
>JTDE01004880.1:17058-27333 GCA_014338405.1 Paragonimus skrjabini miyazakii
CATATTGTTGACCACACCCGAGACATAGAATCACAAAGACCACGCTCGTCTGTTCTTGTGGTTCTACACGATCTTTAGTGTTCCGCAAAGCTGAACGTAATGTTGACTTTGGTTTGTGTGGTATTTGGATGCCCAGTGGTTGCAGCATCCCTTGTGCTGCCTCAGCTGTGTCGTGAATATATGGCACTGTAATTCGAGTCTTGGGTTCTGTATGTTCAGTTCTTGTGGACCATCTGATAGATGCCTTTGTGAAGCTACTGGGGTACACATTGGAATTGAACAGTTTGAACAAGTGTTTTCGTTCTTGTCTTCTGGATTCGGTTGGGCTACAGTGCTTATCTTAAAGCCTGTGTATGAACATTATTTCGACGTGCAGGTATGCACCGCAGTTTTATATATACATATATATATATATATATGCATTGCAAAATCGTTTTCCGATGTCGTCCAATTTCGTAGCAGACCATTGCTCCGTGGGTGCTATGTTTTGAGTTAGGCTCGTTGACAGCCTTCTGCTCTACGAATCGTTCCATTTACACCCATCTGCTGTTTTTGTTTTCAACGCTCTTCGACAGTATGCTTTTGCTTAGTGTAGTGTGATGTTATTTTGAACTAGGGATTGTATTCTCAGTTGCAGATGTGTAATGCTGGTTGAGGATGTTATTATTGTACGATATCTTGACCATGGATTTTCCGCACTTCTCCGTGTTAGACGTGCGAAGTTTCATGTAAAGCGGTGGTACGCTGTCGGTTTCTCAAAAGCGGTTATTATTCATACAACTAGCGGCTCCATGACCATCGACTGCAACAGAGGGATCAGGGTGAATGGTGTCTAATTTGCTAACGTCCATATTTGTTCAGGTGGGCACAGGTCTTCTTCGGTTTGTTATGGTAAAGCATAGAATCAATGCACACAACCAGTCTGATAGACTTCATTAACAATAAGAGTTTCCCAGTTCCGAAGAAGCTTGAGTGTTTCCACCAAATTTTCTCCCAGGTTCTCCATTGAAAACGCCACGTGCCATAACCATATAAACAGGACTGATCACCATGGAAGATTCGATTTTATACTCTCTTTTAGTTTGTTTTGTGTATATGCACTGCTCTGTCAGAATTTGCCAAGGTATTTACGTTACGGCGTTGTATTTTTTGGTTTTGGTTGTAAACATAGATTATGTATAGAAATGAAAGCTCAATAATGTCTTTCTCAGCACCTAAACTTTGTTGGAACATATAAACAAAATCAATCAATAAAATAACTCAGAATTTTTTAATAGTCATGGCATATAACACGTTTGCCGTTCCGCTTCACAATCCTAACATAGTTGTTCAGTCACCACTAATAGATGACCCCACCACTAGGACTTGTCTTCAAATGATCACGGATACTTCGATTACTGATAAACAGCGGGGGACTGTTATTCGTCAATATGAAATGAACATCATTCAAAACCACACCAAGCTCTCACATTTCCATAGACTTTTCAGTCAGCCAGAATTCAAATCCTGATACAAACCAATGACGAACTCTAACAAGAGCGAAATTCGAGTCTAATGCTCCTCTTTGAGGTATCTGAATCTTTACGAAGACCGCCAATTTTCTGTTGTAGTTGCGGAACGTGATGTGTCTGCGGTATATGTAGCCGGAACCAATCACTCAAAATTCTGTGGAATAGAAACTCTGTGCAGGTATAATCTATGGTACTATTCGCCAAAGCCGAAACTGTAAGCTAAAGAAACTAGTTCAATTTGGTTTTAAAAAAGCTAGTCGAGTCAGACTTAGAGCAGTAGACGCACTCTCGTCAGTTAGAAAAGCGTGTGAGTCGTTTGTATTCAAACATAGAAATATGGAAACTATGACAAGCCTCATTTTCCGTTGACGTTGAATGGATGCCACTAAAAATAGAGGTAATCTGATAACGTAAATATTGAATAAGCCCAAATAGTAAAGCATCTAATGTTAAGTGAACATTCGTGCATCACTGTTATATCATTCCACAAATGAGACGCAATTACGGAAAACTTGATAACCAGTACTGTACATCACGTTATGCCGCGTGAATACGGATCATCGTGGCAACACATTAAAATATATGTTGGGGAACATACGCATCTATGGCTATTTGGGTGCTGCGTTTAACGGAGACTGCGTTTCTCCAAGGGTAAACAGTGCAAGCGGATTGTTTTATCCAGCATAACCACTTATAACTGAAACGGAAAAAAACGGGTAACAAGTTCTATCGAGATCGACTACGTCATAACTACAACTGGAGACAACGCTTTGATTCAATTGCGTCAAAATTATGACTCAAATGGAACCGTGGCAGTTCGGTCGACCAATGTGTGGGTCGTGAACCAAGGCAACCGTAAGGCCTAAGTAAAGTGCCTGTGTAAACACAAGGTGGGTTATTCAGTCAAACTTCGATCGCCTCAGGTGTGACTTTAATTCGGCATCCCATGGCTTCGACTGACTGCACTTGACTCAGTAAATGAAACGAATATAACGGGCAGGGTTGACGTGAATTGACAGGATGTGCCATAATTGTACCGGTAGTCGCCTTACTGACTACACTGTTGGTCCAGGCTGGAGGATGCGCATGTATACGCTCCGTTAAGCGCCTGATCATGCGACTCACATACCTAGCTCCACAGGAGCTGATAAATGAGCATACACTGAAGAAAGCCGCAGAACTAAGCACTTTACACTTGTCGTTCAATCGTTCCCAAGAAGATATCGGCTAATGCCGGGCCGAACGGAGTATTCATAGCCACTCCGTCTATTTGTTTATAAGGAAGTCCTTTAAAGATAAACCTTATGATTTCTGTACATAGCAAGGTGAGACCCTTGCAGTGTTTCAATGGAATACCTACATCACAGTTCTGGCTAGAGATGAAATCACGTGAAAATTCAACTGAAGCATGAAAAGGAATACTTGTGAAAAGAGAGCCAGCATCATAGCCTGAAAACTCACCACGTTGTTTACAACTTCACTAGCAGTTGCAGTGATGTGTACATAGGCAGAACAGGTCGACAGCTACCTCAGCGAGTGGCAGAACACGTCCCGAAAGAGTGAAAACAACTGATGATACATCAATCTCAAATCGGTGAATCCGTTGCTCGACATTCCGTATCATCGATTGCTAAACACTTCATGACAAAAGGTCACCAGATTGACCCACTTAGCACGTTGAAAATATTTCTAGGCAATTAGAACCCGAAGCTAATGGTCTTTAGCAAAACTATGTTGATGACAGCTCACCAGCCGGTGTTATGCGCACAAAAGTGGTTGAATTAACCCATCGGGTTGCTGTCGTGTGGATGACAGGATGCTTGGTGTGAGTGAAGTGTTCATGCCCTATCTAACTCTATCTGACCGTCGTACTTAACGTGTGTTTTACGTTTGCGATTGATGAGAATAAACGATATAGATTGAAAATCACCCACAATTGATCGCAGCTGTCGCATTCTCATAGACTTTCCAGTCGGCCCCTTTCGAAAAGAAGTACTAGACTCGAGTTTCGCTCTCATTAGAGCTCGTCAGTAGTGTATATCATCGCCACTGCCGGGACTTAAACTATGGACACGCTGTTCATGAGGCAACCGTGTTTATCACTGCGCCATTGACTTCACATTACGCACGACCGAATTACCATATGTGAACGCTCAACCACTTTCGCTTGTGAGTAATGATCAGGTTGCCCGATCGCCTCGAAAGGAGACGTAGTAACTCTCTAATACTCCCCGATTCGTGAATAAACGTTTCGGTTTATAACATCCCAGCGGCGGATCCTCATGGGAATGAATGCTCGATTACTCCTTGACTATGTGGTTCACCGTTTTCCTTTTCTTGTTAGATTCGTCTGTGGTTGTTGTAACGTCCCGAAATTGGCTGTATTTATCCAAACAGCATCTTCTCTTCCCCAGCCTTTACTATTTTTGTGTGGCTGTGGCTGGTGTATGTTGTGTTATCTAACTTTGGCACTCTCCGAACAGTTGTCGAGATTGTCACTCGAGCGTCATAGTTTAGCGAAAAAGCGTCCATCATCATCATCATCATGCTACGCGCACGCTCCCGTTTATGAGTCAGAATTCCAACCCACAACGCCACCCGGTTTCCGCTCACACGTCGTGCGTATTTCTGCCAGGTTTGCGTGTGGCTGATGCCTTATTTCGAGGGGTTTTCCATCCGCCATTCATCGTCCGTTGGTCCGATCCCGTTGGGCGATGACTCATCCTGTCGCCCGCGTTCTCCGTAATCTATCCACTATGGGCTTTGACCGTATTTCACGACCGCGTCGAGATATTATACCGAGTGTTGAAATAATCGTGCCTCCGAGTTGGTCGTAAATCTTATTTTGCCATCCATCCTATTCCACCGAGAGTTGGGATACTCACAACTTCGGTTTGCTAATTCACTAAGATAGTGGCGACAGAGAGGTATATCTCTGATGCCTAAAGGTCGCGTGAGGGCTGTATTACTATGCGGCAGCGAAACCTGGCCACTCAGGTTAGACGACCTGAACCGTCTTCAGGTGGTTGACGACCGATGTCTGCGTTCAATCGCTGGTATCGGGTGGCACCAACGAGTGAGTAACGAGGAGGTTAGGAAGCGGGTGTTTGGCACTGATTGTCAAACGAGTTCATTCGTTCAGTCCTTACACTTGCACTGACTTAGATGGTTAGGTCATGTACTAAGGCTGCCACACCGAGCACTGTTTGCCGACGCTGCGGCCGATTGGCATAAGGTGCGAGGTGGACAGATGATGACCTGGTGTGGACAAATGAAGTCATTTACGAAGGGGTTGATCACTGTAGATCGGGTTCGTCTTCCAGGCTGGGGCCCTCGCGACTCAAAGAGTCGGTGGCTTGAGACGTTAGGTGAGATGGCGGCTAACCGAGCTCAGTGGCGTGAATGTTGTCGTTGTTAGGTCGAGTTGTCTGTGAAGTGAGCGCACTAAATGACGAGGCAGTGAAAGCCGTAAGAAAGCTGTCTTGCAGATGACGCCTTACTTTCACTTACAGTTCGGTTGTGTGTTTGCAAGGTGTAGGCGCCTTGATGTTGTATGTCTGAATGTAAACGTGGCTATTTTTTAGTGGTTAGATCTGCTTCCCTCCCCTTTTATTCTTCTGTCTTCCTATACTGGGTATGTTTTTTTCTTCGTGGTTGTATGTTAGTTAAGCATTGGTGTGAACTACTGATGTATTGCTGTCAATGATAAGGATGATGAGTATTTATCGCTGATTGTCAACCGGGCTGAGAGGTCAGCGCATTTGATATGTCATCTCAACAGACAACATTAACTGACCAACATCCAGTCCTTTAGTTCACTGAAGTTGGTGTAGTTCAGCGTCAGGTTTCAAACAATCGTGCTATTGGTAGAAACTAAATGTGCAATTCCGTTTGTTAACTAGAACGAACATGACCGATCTTTTCAAAGCATTAGAAAAGTGTTGCCTTTAACTCTGCAATTAGTAACGCCAACCATCACTGAGCTAAGAATGACCCATTTACAAGTGGTTCTGTTCCTGGTTTAGTATCGGGAAGGGAAATTCTACACTTCAATGGTACGGACGGAGGGTAGTCAGGCACTGAAAACAGGTGGCTGCATTGGTTTGTAAACAGATAACAATTGCGATAATGGTGAACGCGCCGGAAGGCACACTAAACGTTCAACGGCTTGGTGTTGTAAACCCTTGAAAGGATAAGCTGGTTTGTCCTCGATATAGTGGTGCGCTTGGCAGAATTCGGATTCTCTTCCCGGTAATTATTAACCCGGGTAATCTCGGTCTCGAAAATACCGCGAGCGTCCCCGTATTTGCTCCCAAGATAAGCCAAAAAAAGACGCGTACAAAAATAGCTTCGTTCCGCCCGAAAAACGTGTGTGACAAGGCGGAAAGTACAAGGTAGTTATATGGTGCGTAGTGGCCTGAAAACATTTTCGAATCAGAAAATAGAACGACAGTTACCGAAAAAATAGTTAGGGTCACTAAGCCACCAATCAGCGTAGCGGAATAAAGATCGGATAGGTAAAAAAAATAACCAAGGTTACCTCTCGACCGTTCTGGACAGTTCCGTTAATTCTGATTGAATTGATCGTTTTTCTCGAGGGCGAATGCGGTTTTGGACGAGAAGAGAATAGGCTCCCTAACAGTTGGACATTATAAAACTAGGCTCGGTGTTCATTTTCGTTTGAAGGTAATAAACCGGAACGTATACGGTTTATGTAGACAATTTAATGTATCAGTTTTTGATGTTCGCAGTCTGTCGCCCGCCCAAAAATGCAAGTTATTTGGGACTGGAGAGTGGAAGCTAATATTGAAGTTGAACGGTAAGTCTAAGTTTATTTTTCATTGTGCCGTCAGACCGAGTGGGCCACTCATGTTTTATGAGGAAACAATGACACTTTCTTATCCTTAACAGACACAACTGATGCTTGTAACAAGCTCGTTGGACCCAAACAACACATGTGGATTATAAACTACGATTGAGTTCCACGGTTTTTATCGTATACGCAATGCCAACCTTTCCATTGATTGTGACCAATTGTGTTGACAACTAAACTTGCTCTGAGACGTCTTGTGTTAAGTCGGGGGTGGCGTGAATCTTCTCCCTTCAGTTAAAACATTTTTGTTGGCCAGTTTAAACAGACCCTAACTTCGAACATGTTGATAGCCTATTCGATGAGGATATACGAAGTGGACTGGTAAAAAAGTGGATGATAGCGAAACTCGAGTCTAGTGCTTCTTTTCGAAAGGGGCCGACTGGAAAGTCTATGGGAATGCGACAGCTGCGATCAATTCTGGGTGATGTTCAATCCATAAGAAATAGAAATTGTAGATCATCCATTTTTTTCAGCTGCTGCTAATCCGCACGTCAGACAGTACTTGACTGTTGATGAGTTCTGTCAGGATTCGTTGCATTTTGCACAATTTCGGTTGCCACAGGTGGTGTACGGATGGTATCCGATTGACTATCAATTCGACGATGATAGCGGCAAAGGCCACCTCACAAGTCTAAAACCTCAAAGTCGGTCGGGCATGATATAATCTCTGCCTAACTGCAAAAGATAGTTGATAAGCGTTTTAACTCGAAGTCGTATACAAGGAATAACGCTGATCAATTCTACAACAGATCGACTGTGTTAACTGGAATATCCATCTTCAGTCAAAAATTGCTATTGGCTTTTCGTGATCAGTCAGCGGGGTGAGTACATTCTATCAAATTTCTCTTTTGCAAAAATATTCGATAAAAGTTCCTTTTCGATTTAACAGTGCTTAAGCTTAGCTGGGTCGAGCAACCTAGTACGATTGCCTTTGGTGTTTGTATGTTCGCCGTGCTTGACATTTAGATTGCAAACGTTTCATCATCATGCCAGGTGACATCATCTTCCCTTGGTGATGAGACGTTTGCAACCTAAATGCCAAGCTCGGCAAACACACAAGTACCAAAACCAGCAACCCGAGCTACGAACAACACCACCACTGTTCATAACTGTCCAAAACGATGTCCTCCTTTTAAGGTGTCAAAGAAGAGATAGTAGGGTGCAGCACTAATACCTCAGGTGGGGGTGTTTGACGCGATAACAAGTTCAAGTGACAGATCGAAGTAAGTCAATTGCAGACCAGAACTGTGAAATGATTACACTTCACTAAACAGTCCAATGATATTCAGGAGACCACTACCAACCAGTGTCTCCTTGTACATAAACCAGTGAGAAACACTCACGTATTGTCCGTAGATTGACCTGTGCTGGTACACCAATCCGAAGAACGAGCACAGAGTAGAAAGCGATCAACGTAAAAAGCGTCTGCTGAATGATCTCCATATTCGCCGGATCTGATCGTCGATTTAACGACGATGATACAATTATCTGCACACAAGTGGAACCTATTATCCCTCCAATAGGGAAGAAAAGCCACAGGCAAACATTTTGACAAATCGTTTACCTCATGACGCACGACAATGATATCATTGAAATAGACTAGTGAATTTGGAATGTCCACTAACGTTGCATCAACCATCATCACAAACAGCAATACATCAGTGGTTCACACTGATGCTTAACAGCCACACAACCACGAAGAAAAAAACCCTGTTTAATAAGAGAGAAGAGGAAAAACGGAACTAGTATTCAGTTAGCTAGAGGCTTGCGTCTCGGTAACAGCTTTATTTCAACTTTACAAGACGGTCTAATGGGATTGGCTAAACGGTTTACTGTTGGCTTTTTCGGCCTTAAACTGTTTCAAGTTCTTTCCTGTAAGGTCAACAGCACAACAGTAGTTTTGCTGATTGCGACCGATCACATCTAACACATATCCAAACGCTACTTAATCTCATAACCCTACCACGTCATTCCACATGGCAAATGGTTAGAGTAAGGTGGGAAAACGAATTTATAGTTGTTGCCTCAGAGTCACATTGAACACCTATCCACTTAGTTGTCGATCCAAGACTACAAGCTGTTCTACAAGCTAACTACACAATTCCTTTGTAGTTCGCACTGCACTCCTTGAAAAAAGCAAAACATTACCAATTCCAAACGCAGTGGCGTTTCTCGTGTAAGTTCGTTATTTCTAAATATCGCAGTAAGTGGAGAAAATTGGCGATGGGAAGCTTCTTGATCTTACCTTTTCTTTTTCCGAATTGCTTCAGTCTATCTCGGCTTATTCAACACAAACTATTATGTGCACGTACGGAGTCGCGTAGCAGTTCCGCCACTCCATCTAGCTAACACGTTTATTAGTTCAAAGTGATTAACTTTTGAAGATGGTTACCGATATTTTTCTTTGTTTGCTCGATTAACATACTGAATGTGTATGTTACACGTTCATCACTATAACTAGTATATCCATACGGAATATTTGTTTATCGAATGCACGACTTGACTTACATGCAAAACTGTCCGACAATCATTTCGTGTTCATTCATTCATTTATTCACAACATTCATGAGCTTGATAGGAAAGAACTGTGGCTCGAGCTGACGCTAACCTCAACAGTGACACGGAATAACCAAGAAGAAGAATTTACCAGCTAGGATAAAACCTTATGAAATGAGACTTACCGGAAGATTTGGAAATGGTATGAACGCAGGTATGCTACTGATTTTAGCATGTTACCATCTCGGATAGTGTTTCTAACCAGCGACTTGAGTGATCGCGATGACCCCCCGTCGAGCATACGAAACCTACTTTACTCAATGGAATAGTCAGAATCTTAACTTTTCACGACCACACTGTTGCGTGACCACAACACGGCTTCACTCAACTGGTAGACATCTCAGTGTATAATGTGCGGTGCGGTAAGTGTTCACTTGGCAAGAAGTGCATATGATCCAACCACTTGGGCCGTGCAATATAATTGTGACCAAAGTGAGGACGTATCCTGAGCACTCCGAGCTTGCGGACGGTAGTGGTGCTCACGTGATCATCTCACTTGATGTGCGCTAACAGATAGCAAGTTTGCTGATATTTCCATCACATCAGATTCTTTTCGAACCATGGATAAGGACCAATGGCGAACATAGACAGACAATGAAGTAGGCGGGTGAATCTCCGAAGAGGGCCAAAAATGCAAACGGTTTTGAAACGATTAAGATGAGAGAGAAGATGGAGCAATTCGCTTCGTGCAGCAAAGCAGAAAAAACCAGATGTGGTAAGAAAACAATAATCGGGAAAATGATAATGGGCACTCTTTTTATACGAGCAGAATAAGGTTCAAATGAACGATAATCGGCCTCAAGACTGATTTCTAGACGTTCAAATGTGCATACGCCGCGCCCGAACTTCCCGTTCTTGCAAAAGCAGTGACTACTTAAATCGTTGGTGTCATTGTGATCTTGAAAGATATTCTGAAAACTAATCACTGGCATTCTAAGGAGGTTCACAAACTTACGTGTGTGACTACCTAAGTTCCTTACGACCAAGGTATAACTAATGAAGTGAACCCATGCGCGTTCCCACCAAGAACAACTCGTACTAAGAACGCTTTGGGCACTCGTCCATACAGAGAGAACATTGAATACTAAAGAAGAAGTGACTTTTGATCGCTTCTCAAGTTCTCTGTGTACTCCGGAATTCGTAGTTTGTTCCGAGCATCTTCCAGTGTACACAAGTTGAAAAAGTTTGACAGTTGTGTTGCTAATAATGAAGTTCTCTAGCATTGATTCCATCCACTTTATTACCAGTCCACTTCGTATATCCTCATCGAATAGGCTATCAACATGTTCGAAGTTAGGGTCTGTTTAAACTGGCCAACAAAAATGTTTTAACTGA
>JTDE01004882.1:9916-20828 GCA_014338405.1 Paragonimus skrjabini miyazakii
AAAATCAGCGTGCCTACATCTTGCAAGTGAAAATAAGGTGTCATCAGTCAGACAGCTTCCTTGCAGCTTCCACTGCACTGCGTCATTAAATGCATTTATTTCACAGACAACTCGGCTAAACGACAACATTCACGCCACTGAGTTCGATTAGCTGCCATCCCACCCAACGTCTCCAGCCATCAACTCTGAGTCGCGAGAGACCCAGCCCGGGAGGTGAACCCGATCTACAATGTCCAATCCCTTCGTGAATGATTTCATTTCTCTACATTAGGTCATCATCTGTCTACCTCGCACCTTACGCCAGTCGACTGTAGTGTCGGCAAACAGTGCTTGGTGTGACAGACATCTAGCTGGCATCCTTAGTACATGGCCTAACCATCTAACTCTTTGCAAATGTAAGGATTGAACAAGATAACTCGTTTGACAATCACTACCAAATGTCCACCTCTCAACCTCCCCGTTGGTGCCACCTGACGCGAGCTATCGGACACAGAAATCGGTGGTCAAGTGCCTGAAGACGGTTAACGTTTTCTACCCTAAGCGGCCATGTTTTGCGGTTTTGAAGTAATACAGCCTTCACAGTCGCCTTATATACGCTGTAGATCAGGTTCGGCGGCTGGAGACGTCAACTGAGATGGCGGCTAATCGAACTCAGTGGCGTGAATGTTGTCGTTTAGCCGAGTTGTCTGTGAAATAAATGCAATTAATGACGCTGTGCAGTGGAAGCTGCAAGGAAGCTGTCTGACTGATGACACCTTATTTTCACTTGCAAGATGTAGGCACGCTGATTTTGAATGTTTGAATATAGACGAAGCCATTTTTAGTAGTTAGGTCCCTTTCCATCTCCCTCTTTTTTCCTCTCTCTTCCTATATAGGATTTGCGTTTTCTTCTGCTTCGTAGTTGTGGATGTTAAACATCAGTGTGAACCACCGATGTATTGCTGTCTATGACGATAACAATATACGCCAAATTGAGTCCTGTTCTTGTGTGGTGGGATGACCAAACGACAACCTGGTGATCAGTGCATTTAATGAAGTTGGGACAGTAACGTTTTAATATTGTAGCCTGCTTCGGTAGGTAACTCAAGGTTTTCTGCCTAGGGTCTGAAATACAATAAACATGTTTAGGTGGGCAGGATGTTCGATGTGCTACATAAAATGACAAGAACGCCCATGTTTTGGATATCGATGTGTTTTCTTTAACACCTTTCTCCCAATCACATCACAACTGGCATTTTCTCATTCGCGGGACAAGCTTGCAGTTTTACTTAACTGCACGTGTGCGTGTCTGCGCTCATCCTAAAACGACAGTTTGACAACAGAAAAAATTTCGTAAAAGGCGCAGGAAATATCCTTAAATGTTCTACTACTCTTGGGCATCTCTGGAACCGACGTACAGTCAGTCGCATGCTAAGAGGCATTATATAAAGCGTCTGTGCCAACAGTATTTCTCACCAGTTGCCAACTGTGAACGCTCTGCATCGGGGTCTCTACTCCCACATTGACTGCATGTCGTTTTCTGCCAGTCATCGCCCACAGCATGAGAGAAATAAGGACGGGTGACACGTGTTCCAAAAAGATAGCTCACCATAGCTTCAGTTCACTGAATATGGTTATTCGAGTACATTTTGCGCGTCTTCCCAGCGCTTGCCACATCGTGCCTCACTTGCGATAACCTAGTGTACCTTAAAGACGACACGACGGACAACCGGTGCGTTGATGACAGGTTCGGCCTCCATTTCGGTTGGGGCCTGATATAATCGGAATGCCGATGATTAGAGGATATGTCTGAAAGCTGGAATCGATGGCAGGAACAGTGTTGCGTAGGTTGTCGATGCCTTCATTAACCAATATGCAGTTTTGAACAAATTCACGCAGCGTACAACCAGCAAAAGATGTCCTAGATGTCCTTTCACAGTTTGTCCTACTTTTTCTGCATTCCCAAATTATTTTTTTCATTTTACTAACTTCTTTTTACCGTCATCAATTCGTGCCTAATGCATTTTGTCGACAAGTTTTCGACCATTTCGCATAAGCCTTAACATTTACCGTAGTCGTCGTCAACTTTGCTATGAATGACGATTCTCACATGCAGCTGCACTTGTCAGTACTTTACACTCAAAGACAATCGCTGTTAACGTTAAAACATAGAACATGTATAAACTGAATATGGCCAGCCCATTCAGATCCAGAGAGAAGAATGAGGTAGCTGGGACCTGGGCCTGATCATGTGCTTAGTAAGCAGCAGTGCTATCACTTAGTTATACAGTACTAACACACGGTTGAATGTCTAAACATTTAGCGACACAAAGCTCAATTAAATAAGACTAAAAACGTCTCATGACGTAAACCATGTGCAACAATAGTGCTGTTTATTTAGAAAGTAGAATGCGTAGATTCTGAGTGGGTGCGCCGTAGTGGCCACAATAGGTGGGGACGTCAACAGCCATTTTGGTCTGTTCCACTCCGTTTGATAAATATTCATCGTTACGCATGAGACCCTTAAATTTTGCTCCAACTGTTGCCTTCAACCTGTGAATCTGATGGAACTAACCATTCCGTGTCAAAAAGCAAACAGTATTTATCGTCCCATACGAGGAAAGCCACCGAGGTCGTAAACATGAGCCGAATGTCCCAAGCAAGTGACCACTAACTCTACACGGTTAGTAATGTAGCATCATCATCATCATAGACAGCAATGCATCAGTGGTTCACACTGATGCTTAACTGCCACACAACCACAAAGAAAACCCTATATAGGAAGAAAGAAAAAAGGGAAAGAGGAGGAGACCTAACCAACATCAAGGTGCCTACACCTTGCAAACAAACATGTAGCAAGTCTTCATTCACTACGGTCAAGTATTAGTCAGTAGCTTTTGTGATGTAGACGTTTCCATGACTATTCACTGGTTATATCGTACTATTTCACATCTCCATTCTCTATCGTTTCAGCTTCCAAGATGCATCTGCAAAATGAATAAAGTCCGCACTCCGGACCTTCACTCTTTTCGTTTTCGTCTAATGCATGTCTTGACGAACAAGTAATATATAATTCATTCGTTTTATAATGGCCAACACTTGGCGTCCCAAACGCTTGGTTGCTAATCCCAGCCGCTGGACCTCCTCGAAAATGTGAACCATCGATCTCATATATTCCGCACTTACGTCAGACTCAGACAAACTGGATGTTCATATTAACTAAATTTCACCTGCTGTATACGAATACGTGGCTGAGTGTAAAACATTTGCTGATAGAATTAATATCCTGAAAAAAATTTAGTTGAAACCTCAGAACAAGATTTTATTTGACATCTTTTTTTTCCGCAAGCAAGAAACGGGTCAAAGTCTGGACCACTTCCTTTAGGCTCTCAAATCGTTGGCGAAAACCGGTGTTTTTGAATCAGTCTTCATTGAACAAAACCAAAATTATGCGATACATGATGCGTGCGTTAGTGGAATACAATCTAGGAATATTCGACAGCGCCATCTGGAAAACAAAACACGCGATTTGGACGAAGTTTATGAACAGACTCGATCTCTAATGGCTTATCAATGGTCTAATTCTTTTTGTCCACAGGAATTCTCGCACTTCGTATCAACTTCTAATCCACATACGCTTTGCACCTTCAAAGTGCAAAGTGTTGCTTCAAGACTGGGGCACTTCAACTCCTACTTTCTTCATTGCAGGTAATCCGCGTGAGACTGTAGACAGTTTCACATACTTGGGTAGCACTATCTCATCAGCCTGTAATATTGCTGATGAGATATCAGCGAAGACTGCAAAGGCACGAGTTGCGTTTGCCAAACTGCGTCATCTGTGGCGTCGAAAAGACGTCCGGTTATCGCTGAAAGGAAGGGTATATAATGCCTGTGTGCGTTCCATTTTGCTTTATGGTTCGAAAACGTGGCCTGTTCACAAAGAAGATATTAACAGGCTTGCTGTGTTTGACCATCGTTGTCTCCGCGAATTGGCTCATATTAAGTGGACTGATCGTGTGAGCAATGTGGCAGTTCGCCGGCGCGTATTCCGGAACGCTCGAGATGCGCGATCAATTGGTCAACTAATTACGGTACACAGCTTGCGGTGGTTGGGTCACGTACTCCGTATGTCATCTAATCGTTTACCGTACCGGGCATTATATGCTGAGGCCACCAACAGTTGGGTCAAACCACGGGGGGGTCAAGTAACAACGTGGTCACAAAATATGAAGACCCTGACTACACCACTGAGCAACGTGGGTAGGTGTCGCCTGCCTGGCTGGGGTCCTCGTGATCACTCAAACCGCTGGTTAGAGACGCTATCCGAGATGGCGATGTGTCGCAGTCAATGGCGTACCTGTATCCATTCCATTTCCGCTTCTTCCTCTTAGTCTTTTCTCAATAATTTTCACCCTTCTTAGTAACGTTTTCTTCTAGGATATTCCACGTCACTGTTGAGGTGAGCGGCGGCCCGAGCCACAGTACCTTTTGGTCAGGCTCATGGCTGTTATGATGATGATGATATACGCCAAAATACTCTAAACTTCTGCCGCACAGATCTGGAATGATTGTACCAGCGAACGAACGGCGCTCCTTCCGCAGTTATGCCAAACATTCACGTTTCAAGTTTTCTACTAGGGTAGTAGTATGCAAAATTAGTGGTGAAAACGGGCACTATCAGAAAGTCTGCTGGTTAGCACAGGACGGGAAAGCTAAATCCACTGCTAACTTTGTTATCTTTGATGACCGTGACCGCCGCTCCTCAGTCTGTCAAGTGCAGTTGGAGTTTTTGTTAACTGGATATCTCAACGAACTTTATTAAATACTGGTAACTCCGACAGTTACATATCTAGTTCTATCTTTCAGGAGTAACGTTTTCAGAAGGGACACCCAAACAGTTCTGTAACCATGGCTTTCACTCCTGCCACGTGAACCCACGTAGCAAAAGCTCCAATTACTCGCACTTCAAACTTTCAGTGTTGCCAAATTTGTGCGCTAATGTGTTATTAAGACGTGGTTTTTTGCGTCCGGATAGAAAATTGGATATCCTGTTTAAAGTAGCAACGAATCGTTTTCAGTGCGTAGCGTTGTCACTACACGCACTAATCCACCACCTCTTTTTACCAACCTCTCATCAAACTCCACTCCGACCACTCAGACACTCCGCTCCCGTTGATTGTTTTGTCAAGTTAGAAATCGAAAATACCTAGAAAGAGTGCACAATTGGGTCATTCAAATCCTCCTGGCGTGCCCAAGTCTCAGCTACAACTAACGAAAAACGCAAACGTAGGAAGGTCACCAATTACGTTCGGCAATCGAACCGCTTCACGCTTTTAGATGCGCATTCACTTCTGAAAATTGATGAATTGGTTGCAAAGATCCCGAGGTATGTTGTTCTTAGCACTATAGACTCGAAGTGTGTTTATCACCAACTAGAAATTGGAGTTGAAGATGAGGTTTTCACTGCATTTGAGACGCGTGGGAATCGTTTACACTCCCGCCGTATTTCGTTTAGTGTGACTAATGGCGTACCGTGTTTTCAAAGCTATCGATCAGATCGTCAGAGCGGCTGCCCTTTTAACCACCTTTGCATACTAACACAATATGACCGCTTGCGGAGAGAATATGAAGAACATGAGACAAACCTGGCAAGAATCCACGAAGCCGCCAATAGATAAGGAATAACATTCAACATAAGTGAAATCACAGTCGCTGTTAAACAAGTCAGACTCTTGGGATACGAGACTTCTTATAGATTGATAAAACGAGACCCTGATACAATTCAGCGGTTGTGGAACTTGCCATCCCCATGGGATTTGAAATTCCAACAGCGAGCCGTTGGTCTTCTTGCACAGTGTTCTCAATGGATATCAAAATTTCCTGACAACATTCAGCCTCCGATCAAAAGTGAAACAATTCCGCTGCAAAATGACGTATGAGTCATACAGAGTTCTGAAAATTGAATTTTCTCGGTCCGTGGTGATAACTGTTAACTTAGAAGCGTTCCTTGTAGAAGAAACGAATACCTCAGGTTTTGCCACCGCTTCCATGTCAACATGAAACGACAGACCGGCTGCCTTCTTTTCCAGAACGTCACCATCCAGATAGCCACATCATTCATCAGTGGAAAAAGAAGCTTATGTGATCGTCGAAGTCATCAGAAAATTGTACCACTATTTACTTGCCATGCATTTTCAACTACTCACGAACCAAAGATCCGTCGCATTTATGTACATGAACGGCCAAGAGGAAATGTTAAAAAATGGCAAAACCCATCGCCGGTGCATCCAGCTCACTCTCAGTTTCAATGTAATCTACCGCTGCGATAGGGACTGATGCATTATCCCGTGGATACACCGTTGCATTAATTTGGAGGATCCACACGATTCCCCATACCACCCCGCAGTTATTGGACTTGTTCGCTTTGTGAGTTCCAGGAATTTGCCATTTTCAGTGGATCATGTGAGGAGGGCCACATTTTGCTGTGCAGTTTATGCCGGGATGAAGCAGAGGTTTCGTAAAATGCTGGCTGGAAATTTGATCAAGACAACGTGTCCTCTTGAAGGACTGAATGCTGACTTCAGAGGGCCTCTATCTTTGACTTCCCGAAGCAAACACTCACCTTCCGTCTGGGTGCCAGAATATGACAGCACCAGGTATCGCTCCTCTGTGTTTGGCATGTCAACTCACATCCATTCGGACGGTGGACCATCTTCTATGTCCGAGGAATTAAGGCAATCCTTACGCGATACAAGAATAGTGACCAGTTGAATGGTCAATTAGAAAGTTTCAACGACACTCTCTGACGACCCACCTCGCTTGCTACCAAATCCGAGTCCCTTTCAATCAGGGAGTGGAATAACATTCTCCCTGACGCCCCATATTCCATTCGTTCTGTATTATACACTACTCTAAACACTATCCCATACGAACAGTTGTTCTGACCATCGAAAACCGACCTCTGGTGTTTCCTTGCCAAGCTGGCTAACTGTTCCTGGACCAGTTTACAGGCGACGTAGCATTCATTGATTTAAATAGGAACCAGTTGATGAGGTCCGATATCATTGAACACAATTCCTAATGCGCCCAGGTGGGGTCCTCAGATGGTCGAAAGAAAACAGTATCCATCTATCAACTTACTCCAAAAGAGCAAACAGTGCGTACGCCCGTTAACGTGCCAACTTCCAATGCAGTTTGAATGTTTATTCGTCTATAGACTACGGAACAATCAATTTCACGATTGTGGACATTTTTACACTCCCCTAAACAGAATGTACGAAAATAGCTGTTAATCCAACTCCATCACCGTTAATAAGGAAACGACAAGAGGTTTGTCCATACAACCTCAAAAACTGTTAAGCTTAACTAAATTACTCTTCCCCTACTTTCCTGACTTGTTTCCTTAGACAAGATGGAGAAGAATGTGATGCATGCGTATTTCTGATTATTCACTGGCTACACGATACCACTCCACATCTCCATTCACTCTTGTTTCAGCGTCTATGTTGCAACCATAAAACGAATAAAGACCACATTCCGGGCCTTCAGTCTTCTCGTCTTCGTCTAACGTATGTTTTAACGAATGCCTAACCTACCACAACTCTTTTATTACTTTCGTGCTGCTTTATTACACGATGAAAACAAAGGAAAATGAGGGCTGCATTTAATAAGATAAGAACAAAATAAACGCAATCGGTTTTATTTTGTAAAAGCACAATAGGATAGAACTGCCGTATGACTTATGACAACTGCAAGAGGCATGATGTGAGGCAACGCATTATTGGCCTGCTTGATTGCGCAAAAGTACATAAATATTTTCTTTAATCCAATTTTTTGGATGGGGCACATAGGTGTACGTCGGCTCATGGAATTCCAGACAACTCAGATCAGCCAGCTGATCAATAAACTGAAACAACTGTGATATATCATAGGTTATTGTAGGTGCATTAGGGTTTTCTCTCTTCAGCTGTTCTTCGTAAATCTTGCAAACGCCCTCTAAACACTGTTCTACAGTTTCGTAATCAGACCAGGTACGGGTATCCGGCTTCTTTGCAGATGGTTGAACAAGCAAAATAGCGTGTGGCATTGTAGAACCTAAAAAAAGGGATCAGACAGAGGGCTTCAAAACAATACTGTCAAAAAGAGTGATGTTTGGTATGTTTTATTCAAAATTTATAACAAAGGTGAATCGTGCCAACTCGAAGCATGAAGTACAGAGCGCGATTAGAGCAAAGATCTAGTATAAAAGGCTAACGCGGTAATGGTCATAAGAGGCACAAGCGGTAAATGGGATTGCCCATGGAGGGAGCCTAGATTTAATGTCCAGTAACACAGATGACGAGCTTGAAGGTAATCTGTCGTCCATATATATGCCAGCCACGGCAACATCAAAATATGGTGTACTTTTTTGATTAGTTATGGCATCAACAATCAGCCAAAATATCCAGGGATCTTTCCAAGATAATTCTGTCGCAACACCAACTGCTGCGTCAATATGGTAAAGGAAGTAATGTGCACCAGTGTTGTGTTTTTCCTCTTTACTAGAACGAGGAGGAAGAGGCATGGGTATGGGCACAGGTGTCCCAGAGGAAAATGACCAGTTTGATAGACGAACTTTGGGGACATCTGTGCGTAAGAGAACATGTGTGTGAGGAGGACCAGAAATGATAGAAAAAGTCAGATTCCAAGATCTATAAGCAGGAGGCAACCGCGAATTGTTAATTAATACCCGTGAAACAAGACGTAATCCGGTAAGCGGGGCAGAAGTATGCTGTTCCGCTGGAATATGATAAAGGTCGGTGAAATAATGTAGGTACGGATACATAGGGGCGATTGCACAGTACGGGCGTGAGCGATCACATATCACAGGCTCCGCATCAGATAATTCCTTTAAACCGCCGTACAGTCCGGTGGACTGTTTGGTTTCCGTGTGAGAGATCAGTGATAGAATGGAGGAAGGTACAGAGTTCGGATAGGAATCGGGCTTCAAATAGCGAATTCCATTGTTATCCAAGGCAAGCAGTAAAACATAACTGTCATTTCTGGTTACTTCATTGCTGCCAGGAGTATCTCTAAACGCTCTGTTAGTATGAAAAAGAGCAACGCGCTGGTATCGTGGACTAACGGACGGATCGTCTGCATTGGAACTTGGATAAACGGTGTATGGAAAACCATATGGAGAAGCGTTGATTAAAATGGCGTAAGACAGACTAGCGTTAACCAAAAGCAATCTTAAATTTTTGCACGTTTCCGAAGAAGTGCAAAGAAGCGGACCGGCCAGAAACAAAAATAATGGGGATAAAATTGCAAAAATACAAGCACTTATAAAAACATCGGAACTGAAATTATGACCAGCACGCCCCATAACGGGAATAAAAAAAGATAACATGTTCAGAGATTCATACACGTGGTACAATAACAACACTGGCATGACAGTGAAAACCAATTTGGTGAGTGAAGCAAAGCTGGAAGTAGGAAAAACGGTTTCGAAAGACAAACGACTGAAAAATACACCCATCAACCAGATCGTGAGAACATAAACAGCTGGGCTGTTTATGGTATTTAAAATACACACTAACACGGTAAGGATGAGAATTCCAGCATCGTAAAAGTCGCGCTCTATTGAATAATACTGAGGATGATCATTCATATACCATTGTACACGATTACATAAGCTACGAACGAGACGAAAACGGTTCACAAATCCATTGGGAACACGAAAAAAGAAAGTAAAAAACCATACAAGCCAACAGACAAAAGGTAGAACGAAGACGCCTACAAGGTTATAACGAGTGGAATACCAAGACATTCTACATCCAAACTTATGAATAACGCAGCCTAGAAGGATGGCGAAAAAAAATCCAAAAACTTGGTTTCCAATCTGCAGCAAAGTAGCAAAACTTAACGCAGTCCAACGGGCTACAACAAGCCTTCGATAGTGAAGAAAACGGATGAAAACGCATAAACTTAATGCCCAGTTCATTAATTTCCATGACCACCAAGGTACCACAAACATTTTCAATCCCCACAAATCGAAAAAAACCTGACGACTCCATGATGGCGTCCACACTTCTGAGACAGGTCTGAACGATGGCAAAACATCATCGGAAGACAACTCGACCAGTGTTTGGTTATCCACACTGAACGTTTGAGTTTTGGCCGTCAACTTTGGTATAGATTCCAGTCTTCGGTCATTGAGAATTGTAGACACAAATGCCAGGAGATCTTCACCAGTTTTTTGAAGACAATCCGGAGAAATACGGGATTCTGTATCAAATGGGGTGTGATAACAATACCCGTCAGCCACATAGGCCATATCAAGGCCTGGTATCAGACCATGGTCACGAAATATTCTGAAGTCAGTATCAGACGGAATAATGCCAGATTGGAAAAGCTCCTCTGCGAAAACATCAGCGTGTGGTCGTTCAAACGAACTAGAAACGGCGTCCAGCAATATTTCTGAACTGGCACCTGGGCCTGATTGAAAAACGAGCATTCGTCCGCCAGCCCCCGCACCTTCTAAATTCAGGAACGCCACCACGTCTTTTGACCATGGATGCTGAGTGATGAATGCATGGCTTGCGGGCAAAATGCTTTCTTCAGCGCCATTAAACAGAAATATAACATCATTGTGCATACTGATATTTCCGGTAGCAAGTACGCGGCTAAGTTCCAGCATGACAGCACAACTGACAAATGCATCCGATGCACCAGGGCTACTGATGGCAGAGTCATAATGACAATTAAGAAGGAAAGCATGGCCGGTTCCAGGTCGCACCACTTTTGGATCATGGAAACGCAATATAAAATTCTTCAGGTTTTTGTAAGTGGAAATATGGAAGTGAGAACGAAAAGAAGAATACATTGCAGTTTGCTCATCTAAGTTAACCTGTAAACCAGACTTGTTACCCAGGTACACAACATCTTCCAGTGC
>JTDE01004883.1:15174-26841 GCA_014338405.1 Paragonimus skrjabini miyazakii
CGAAAGCAGAAGTGGTCCTGTAGCTCAAGTTATTACAGCGTAGTAAGGCTACTGGTCTAGACCTCTCCTCTCCTTCTCTTTTCAAGGATGGTGGGGATAGGCTGATATCAGAACTGACAAAACTCCTCCAGACGATCTGAGAGACTGAAGAGGTGCCTCGTGATTGGTGCCTATCAACAGTCATTTCCGTTTTCAAAAATGGGTCCCGAAGTCTATGTGACAACCACAGGGGCATCAGTTTGGTGTCTATTGCGTTCAAGTTACTCACTGGTCTCATTTTACGTCGGCTCACTAAGCCCAGAGAAAGTCAGATACGCGAAGAACAGGCAGGATTCCGATCCGATTGAGGGTGCGTTGACCATATTTTTACCTTGCGACGGATCTTGGAACATCGGCACTGTTACATAGAGCCGACAGTCGTGGTCTTTTTGGACCTAAAGGCTGCCTTCGACTCAGTTGCTCGTAACGTTCTCTGGAGCTGTCTCCTTCGTAAGGGAGTACCAGGGAAATACGCGAATCCGTATTGATCACTGTATGCTCACTCTGCAAGCAGGGTGAGAGTTTATGGACAACTGTCTCGGGCGTTCATCACTTTGTAGTGGTGTTCGTCATGGGTGTCGGATATATCCCTTCCTGTTCAATTTTGTCAATTTTGTGACCAATAAGAAAGCCAGACCGTAGAACAGATCAGACAAAAGTTGAGACAACACAGCGA
Source organism: Paragonimus skrjabini miyazakii (assembly GCA_014338405.1). Taxonomy (NCBI): domain Eukaryota; kingdom Metazoa; phylum Platyhelminthes; class Trematoda; order Plagiorchiida; family Troglotrematidae; genus Paragonimus; species Paragonimus skrjabini miyazakii. The sequence goes on from JTDE01004883.1 coordinate 15,890, forward strand.
GATCCTAGTCAGAAGACGAGCATATAGGCGAGACGCCAAAAATAATAACGAAACGTCGATAATGTTCATGAAAGGCAGAGAGCCACATATACATGCCAACTTTGAAGGCTACCAAAAATGGTAATGTTTTGAACCTTGTACAAGGCAAATAAAACGGTTTTCCGAAGAGTTGGAGATTTCCTCGACACTTTCTGCACAAGGTTTGCTTTTTCTTCTCATGTTTGTTTAACAGTTAGTTATCAGTGAGAATCATTGGTATATTGCTATCTATGATGGTGATGGTGATACACTACCAGTTGGAGTTATATCTTTCCGTTTTTGATTGATCCTTCTTAGGTGCTGTCCGTACTACATGTCACGAGAGCTGAAGACTGATGCGGAAATCGTGTTCATGCCCTACAATTACTTGCTAGATGGGAAGGTTAGTGATTGCATTCTCTCTGTTACCATCTCTCAGTGGTCTTTTATCGTTACTTTATGGATTATATTGTATGACGCTATATTTCAAGAAATCTCTGTTATCTATAACTCTGTATTATCTTGCTTCTTGTGAAATAATTTACGTATTTCATTTTCCTGTACTTTTTCAGTGTTTTCTTGATTTCAACGAACCTGTTGTATCGACAGACGGTGGTGTTAATCCAACTGTTACGAAGGAGATTTTTCATGTCCTGAATGTTCAAATCCGCAACTCTAAAACTTCCTAACTTACGGCACTAAAAAGAACAAGCATGAAAGACAGGTCTATTATGCCATGTCTGAAATTCTTGTACTATAGTCTTTCATGTATAGGTTACAAGCGAATTTAAGGGAAAATAGAAAGTCAACAAATTTTGGAAACATACTTACTTAATCCGATTTATTCGTTGTCATCGACTGATAATATGTGGACAAATTGCCACGTTACGAATAGTATAATCTAAAGTTGAATGGACGTTCTGTGATCACCATTTACTTACCTATCTAGCAGTTGTGGTTCTTCGTGTATTAACGTTTTCAGGTTTAGCATCCTAAAACGTTTACCTTCGTTTTTAGTCACATGTGCACTATATACGGTCTATTCGCCCAAACCTATCCAAGCGCATCCATGGTGCTCCGTATGTCATCTAATCGTTTACCGTACCGGGCATTATATGCTGAGGCCACCAACAGTTAGGTAAAACCGCGTGGTAGTCAACCAACAACGTGGTCACAAAATATGAAGACCTTGACTGTTCCATTGAGCAAAGAGGGTAGATGTCGCCTGCCTGGATGGGGTCCTCGTGATCACTCAAACCGCTGGTTAGAGACGCTATCCGAGATGGCGATGTGTCGCAGTCAATATCGTACCTGTTTGCATACCATTCTTATTTCTTCCGCTTAGTCTTCTCTTAATACTTTTCAAACTTCTTGGTAGCGTTTTTTTCTAGGATATTCCGCGTCACTGTTAAGTTGAGCGGCGGCCCGAGCCACAGTACCTTTTGGTCAGGTTCATGGCTGCTATGATGGTGATGATGATGATGCATCCATGGTGATGTAGTCTCAATGCCTTGGTCGTATAGTCGATTGTAAGCGTGGTTGTTATTTAACTGCCTCTGAACGCTGGTGTTTTTGAAGATACCGTTCCTACCACAGGTAGTTTAAAAGCTGGTGCTCATAGTTTCTGTGTGTGGTTTATGTAATTTCTGTTGTTATTTGCTTGTCGATGTGGCCGAGACCTATTAACGTTCGCGCTCACATATCATCAGAAAGACATGCGTTGTTGTTCTCGTATTTTCTCCAGTTCAAACTCATCTGAGAGGTTGCGAATGAAGTCTTATACGATTATGTCGTTACCGATAGAGTTCGTCTTTCTTTCCGAATACACTGATCTATTGTCTTGAATGCGTTTGCCTAGAAAGTCTGATCTTAACCTGTGGAACATTGATTTTTTTCATGTCAATTTAGGGATTGTAATCACCCGTTCGCCATCAGACAGAGCAACTTGTTACATTTGTCGTTTACTGGTGGTGGTATCATCCACGTTTTTAACTACATTGCAATTCGTATTGAAACACTCACCTATTCGACTGGCAGATATCGTTAACGATGATGTCATAATCCTTGATTATAAGACCATTTCGAAACAGCATGCTCATCATCGCGGCCTATTCGTCGTTAATCGGGGCAACCTTTGACAATCATTTGCACGTTGTGTTCACCTTTGTCTTATTCGTTTACTACAATCTGTTCTCCTCACACAGATTCGGCGATTATATAACATAGACCTTGAAAATGCCGTGGTAATATTCGATGAAGCCCATAACATAGTGAGTGGACTGTGGTTAATGGTTATTCAGTTCTTTCACATTTGCTTGAAAAAGGTGTGTTGTCTGTGTTTTGTTAAGAACTGTTCCACCGCTTGTTTCACATTTCATTCGGGGATGTTCTCTCTCCTCCTGTTTAGGAACAAGTCTGTGAGGATGCTGCCTCGGTCACCTTAAGTTCCGGTATGTTGGCCTCAGCGATTGAATATCTGCGTGTCGTCTGTGAGGTAGTATTCAGTCTGGCTGTACAGTCGGAGGCGGACCAGTCGGAGTTACAGGCAACCGACGGAGCCGAAGCATTTATTGGCGCATCCACCAATCTGTCTGCATATGACATTTCACGAGCTGGCGAAGATAAATGTACGTTAAAATACTATCAGATTTTTCCGGTTTATCAATCGCCGTGGTTTGGGAAGCTTCGTGATCCTGTTGCGATCGTCGCATTTCTTTCGAATTAGAGTATAGGATCTGCATGAGTGTATCGAATCCCGTCATGCACACACTGATTTGCACGCAGTATTCTCACGACCACCTGTTTTTCATAGAACCATCCCTCTGGGCTAACCTTTCGCACAAATGGTCGGAGGTTTTTCCGATTTCGGCCGCAATCATCCTTACCCTACGGATTGTTGTCATTTTCTACCTGTGTCTGTCCATTTTCACATCTTCTGAAAGGTACGCAATAGTTCACTAGGTCACATACCTGGACTGCCTAATCCCAGATCACTGAATCGTTCAAGATCGGTCGATTTTGAATCTGAGACGTTTGGGCTGTAGTTCGCGTCAGTATACCTGAGCTGTTTTATGTGTACGTTGAAGAAACCTGTCTTCGTGCATGAAGTTCACGATGGCTCATGTTGCTTAAAGTTACGACGGTCTTCGCTAATTCACGTCGGCTCTGGAAACATAAAGTATAAGTGTAAACGGTGTAACTCTACGGTTATCAACATGGTCTCTCAAATTAGACGGCGCAAATTGTCTTTAGTATCTTTGTTCATTCCTGCCTCTCGGGTGGCATCACTTAGCAAGTTACAGGGATGTAAAAAGCGACTTTTTGGTATCGACGCCCGATCTAGTTCAGTCACCCACTCTTGGACAATGTGTTGACTCGACTCGTTGCGACATGTACTGATAATACGTACCATTCGTCCATTCATTGTTGACTTCCCAGTCGATTGGTAAAATGGTAGCCTGGGAAAAAGGAATGAAACTAACCTCTGGTGTGTCATCCACTGCTAACTTCTTTCTTCCTTCGGATCGAGCTCCGTAACTCACATAGTTAATGGCCGGAATCTTTCAGACAGACAGTAGCTGTTCGGGCTCAGTAGCTTGAGTACTACTATCATTCAACTGAACTCTCTTTCAGACGAGAACTTCAAATATGGTCTTCACCTCTTGCTTATTGTTTGTTTTCAAAATTTGAACACTCTAATATCAAATATCTGAGTTTAGACATGGGAACTTTTTATCACATGCTTTCCACCTCTCTTCCTTTTACATCTCTAAGCTGCTACTGTTTTCTTTGTTAATGGCTATACGGTATTTAAGCGCCAACTTCAGTCGTTGACATTGTTGACAATGATATCTTTGTTGAGGATCTTGAGCACTTGTCTGTATATAGATATTTGAAAAGAATGACATTTATTTCAGCCAGTGTTCTGGATTTGATCGCTTTTGAAACGCGACAGAGTAAGCTTAAATCTTACAACACAGACAGTCTCCTTTAACTAAATTCGTTCTAGTTGTGCTCTAAAATACGTACGCTTGTTACCCGAAGAGTTTCGACGATGTTCCAACGTGAAGGGTTTGATTTGTCCATAATTTACCAAGTCGTTCGGTGATCCCCAGTGATGCTCGAGTTAAAGTGGCCATGAATAACGAAACGACCAAACAACTTCCGTTCACCAACTGATCTCGGAGGAGACTGAATTTAAATCACGTAAACGAATATCTAAATTCAGGTTAGAAGAATAAACGAATATTCACATAGTGCACAGTAGAAATAATTGGGGTCACTTAAATTAATATATACTAATGGAGCTGTTCAGCCGCGAAATAATGAACCTACTGGTATCCCGCATTGCACACTTGTTATAGAGGAAGTATACAAAAGCGACTGACTCAGTTTTTTTAAGTAAAGGGAGGTGTTGAATGTAGGGCCGTTTTACATGTAGTAAACCAATCAAACTTAGTGAACGCCCATAAAGTTACGCCGGATCGTCTACGGCTTGAGAGAAATAGAATTTCCCTCCCTGTAATAAAGAACACGGGAACTACTTTTCCCGGGACCAACCCGACTGTTCCCGCAAATTGCTCGCCAGTCAGATCAGAAGGGGAATGTGGAAATCAATTTTATTCCGCGCTAAACATATGCGATAGGGATAACAATACGGAGTATTTTATTGGTGCGTGGTGGCCTACCAACACTGGATGAGAGTATCAATGAACAGTTACTAAAAAATAGTAGTCAAGGTCACTGAGGTATCAATGAATATAGCGGAATAGAAGTCAAGCAGGTCAAAACACAGCGAAGGTTACCGCTCGATTGTTTTAGAAAATTCTGCTCATTCCGACGTAAAGTCGTTTTTTCAAGGAAGAGGGTGGTTTTAGACAGAAGAATGGGATTTTTACCACAAACAAACATCACTGACAACAAACAAAAGACAGCAAATTTAACGCCAGACCCTGAAAATCAGTTTGTTTTCCAAACCCAAAGTGACAGTGAAACAGGACAGGTAGTCAGTACAATAGAAGTAGATATCTGCCACCTTATTCGTAACTAGCTAACTACGCTCGAGACACTTCGAGGAAGCAGACAAACTTGATTTCACTCCCCCCAGTTCCGTAATACTGCTGGTTATCTGCAACTGTTCTTTATTACGAGGCTGACACAAAATAAAGAAGGCATGGTTCCAAAATGCCAATGGTTGGCTAATGAATATCTGGCGATCTGTCAGGTGAGTCGGAGCCCTGGAACACGTCTGTTGGAATGGGGCATTCTCACTTGAAGGAGCATATTCCACCGGATTCCATCGGGTTACGTGTCAAGCGCTAAATTCGCACGTTTATTGTATGTCTTGTGATAAACTTGTCGACATAGTCTTTTGAATTGTGTTCTAGTAGTACAGATGAATGTTTATTTCTTAGTTACGCGTTTTCATTTCCGAGGCGTACGTGAAATACTTTATTCATTATTCGGTCACATTCAGTTTTCTCCAGAATAAGGCTAATTTCACACCGCGTTCAATCACATTTGATGTTTATCCGCCATTCACAGCGAGATCTGGGTTTTGAAGTGGATAGCATCTGTCAAACGAGTATCCGGACACTGTCACCATAAACCACTTTTTACTAAGCTCTGCGACCAAGTGATTAATTCCCTTCTGAACGATAACGTCCACGGACGATCTCACTGCTGTTTGGACTGTTTCGGTCCGTTTAGGACACGCTTGACTACGAATAAGGCCAAACGATTTTGTCGCCCACTTGTAAATTCAGAAACTCGTGCCATCCATTTTGAGGTTACACATACAACGTCTATCCACCAGTTTCTCGTGATCACAAGTTGCTTCTTCGGTACGCGAGGTTCGACAGAAACGGCGTATAGTAATGACGACTCCAGCTTCGTTCGGGCTGAGTAAGAGTTAGGATGAAAATCACAATATGTGAACCAGTGTAAGCTAACTGTTAGGTTATCGAACCAAGACACCTACTTGGTCTTCAGTCCTCTGGATGCAAACAATTGAGGCGCATCCGCCTTCATCTGTATGGTGGCGTCAGCTGGTTACGAATACAGTTACAAAATCACGGATACCGGTATTGTTCTGGATAATTGCCCTGCCTCATTGTCAACTTCGGTTTGGAAAAAACCTAATTTTCAAGGTCCAACGTTAAATTTGTGATGTTTTGTTTGTTCGGCTTACTTCTTATAAGGTGATCTTATTTTTCTTCATTTGAACAAGTTTGGTCAATTTATTTTATTTATGTTGACTCTGTATTGTACGGTCCCAACGAGTTCGTCATTCCGTTTCGCGTATGTTTCTTCAAGTTACCCTTCGTTCTTGGTCCTTTGTGTTCTGTGAACATTTGTTTAATCTCTTAATCACTATTTAGGTATTTGTGTAGGTAATCATCAAATTCTCACTGTCCTGAACTGCGCTACGACGCTTGCCCATTTACTTCCTAATTTGTGAGGTTTTGGATGCCAATTTCTGTTATTTTGTACATTTGTTTTGAAAATGCTTCCTTCATAAATTTTCTTCCACGAGGGTTTTTTGTTCCGTTCTATATGGGTGCTTTCTGTATTGGGTTGTCAACTTGCTCATCACTAAATTTGAACTCGAATCGTCTTATGACTACTCCACGTTTCTTCCTGATTTCTTGTAGCCGAAATAAAATCTCCCATAAGTAGCCTGTTGTAACAGTAAACAAACGATACTGATTACTTTGTTCTTTGTTGTTTGTGTTGCATGCATTCTCATGTTTTGTTTATCACCTTCCAGTTTATTTGTGAAGTTTCACTTTAATGATTTTTAAGTTATATTCTTTCATCTGCTAGGTGTTGTGATACTGTGTGTTTGGAGCATGTTTTTTTTGTTTATACGCTAATTTTAGTGAGCTCGTTGAATTTGGAAAGACTGCTTTCACTCAAAGGACAACTGATTGAACTTGAACGGCTTGTGGATAGTCTTGATGTGACGGAGGAGGGAATCACCAAACCGAGCGAGTAAGATTTGCATGTTTCGATTTCCCCACATTATTTGATTTCTAGCCTACTTTGGTAGACATAATTCCGAAGCTTGTGCTGCTGATGGTGACGGAAATACAGTGTGCACAGTACCCTAGAACAGCTAACATGTGGTATATAGTCTGTGCTTCGACAACCCTGCTCTATCGGTTTGTGGCAGATATGCCGTTCTCTAGGTTGCAGATAGTCAAGGCGATAAATAGATGATGAATTGTTAGTTGCCAACCTAGAGAAGTTTGAAAATGTTAACCGCAAACCCCCTAGGAGATGGTTTATGAACGGTTTAGTCATACTGGATTTCGGGGTACATTATTCAACACTTGAAATTCGGAAAATCTAGCTTCAAACTATTCGAAAGAATAGGTCATATGGATAGCTTATCGGATGGTGTGGTTTCGTCAGCTTCATTACGTTTACATTTCGACTTGTTAGCATATTCAGCCGACAATTCTCCCACAGACAGTCACGACGTTCGTTATCGATTTTGGTTATCCAGTGCGTTTACTTATGTAAACTGTGAGTATTGTTCAATTGATGTGTAATAAAATGCACGGTGACCCACCAGTGGTGTGAAATACTTTTCACCAAACTAGGTGTAGTTTGTGCTTACGCTCAAAATTCCTGAACCGGGTTTGATCGACATGAGTTATCAGGATAATCATTGTCCGCTCAGAGGACGGCTAATCAGCCGGAACGTGATTAACCTGTAAATGTGACTGCTTTTTCATGTGTGGTTCTTTGTTTGTATCTAATGTGAGTTAAGTGGCACAGTGATCATCATAGTTATGTTATTGGACTGATGATGAAAGTGCAGTTCACATTCGTGTGTCGTATCAGTGATTTCTAACACATGCGAAACTCCACTTTAGTATATTTCTTCGAAACGGGCTGACAAAAGCGTTTAACGGAGTTCGGATCATGTGTGACTGTTGCCCGATTGATATTCATTGAAATTCACGACTACTTATCTAGCCTTGAAGTTTTTTGTCGGCGTATCAACTGAAGGCCAATTTATGCATATGTCAGCTCTGTCCTTTCGCAAATGGTGTTTTTTTCATTTCAACTTTTGCTGAACCTGAGCTGTATATTGCCATTATGTTTCATGTTTAACTGCTGTGTTCTAGCTTTCTGTTTGACTTGCTCGGCCGTGCCGGGTTGACCCATCAAACGAGAGATTTCGCTTTGCAGACTATTGAAGAAGTTCTGTCGGTTGCAACTGCCGCAGAAAGTGAGTCTATCCGATTCAGGATATTTCAACACTTCAGGCGTATATCTTCTTATGCTTCTACCCTGATTCCACTGCAATTCCTTCGCGAATGCTTTTAATCATAACGTAAACATCCGAATTTGCAGTCATGTACAGTCTATCTCGCAGTTATGAGGCTAACTACCTTTGGCTACACTAAACCATTTTATGTGAACTAGCCCGTTGTTTTGTAAAACCAGGTAAAAATTGATCATTTTTGATACGAACAAAGTTTTATTACACAACGATTTAATCTCAGGTGAATTAATAACAATGATCAACGAATGGTTACTGCGCGATTGTAACGTCACGTGATTTGACAGCATCTCGTTGTTCCTAGAATAAGGATGTGACAAATTAAATGTTAGGTTATTTCAAGTTAGTAATACCTATCGCTGGAATGAAGATCACTCAGTGGGTATCCAAACCTCCGGTATCCTGGTAAATATATGGGCTAGCTCAACACCCCCGGGTGCGTCCCCGAACTGTGGATTGGGGAACGGTCTTCCACGTGAGGGCCAGCTGCAAATTAAGCGGGGTTCCCCTGACAAATAAGTAGTCGCGGACAGTGGGCAGTACTATCATAGTACGATGGATTCACGGTTAATAGCCGAGTCTCATGTGAGGTGTTACATAAACTCTTTGATAATACTACAGAAACGGGTTTCAAATATACCAACTGGAGTACTGGCTCCGCACATCATACCGTCCGTTTGGCGTGCAAGCATCCTCACTCTCTGCTAACCGTGAACAAATCCCGAGGATGCCGTACGAATCACCTTGATGTTCACCGGTTCCAATCATTTTGGTCATCGGGCCCTTTCATCTACGGGCGCCGCTACAGCTCTTTTGGTTCTAGAATCTCCAGCTGGGTATATCTATTTTACCAGATGTTCTTCCTGCAGTGAACCCTCGCATCTTCGCACTACTTCTCTCATAACATCATATAAAGTACAGTAAACATCCTGGATGGATGGACTCCATCCGAAAGGCAAACGAACTGAATAGGTAACCCGGTGTAACAGTTAAATAGTTGTCACCATAACATGAAGGTTACTTGTGAATTTGAAATCAACAACTATCCGCCATTTTTAGATATACTCATAAGTCGTCGAGAAGATGGCTCGGTTAAAAGAACTGTCTATAGGAAATCCACGTGGTCCGGTCAGTACTTAAACTTCATCAGTTTCACACCGGTCCAATGTTAACGAATATCAGTGGATACACTTTTTACACGGGCAAGGCGAATCTGTACGCATAACAGTCTTACGGAAGAGCTATATCTGATTACTTCTGTCATACAGTCAGATGGTCACTCCCGGAAAGTTCATAGATAGGCATAGTAGACAAGAAGTACCATCAGAAGAGGTGGTCACTGTAGAGAAAAGGAGGTTTACATAGAGCTGCCTTTTAAGGGTGATTATATCATGCACCAAACAACACAACGGTTGAGGAATTCGATTAAGCAAACTTTCAATGCAGCTGTACTCCGTGTATCCGCTCGGATTCAGAAGTTACCGGTGCCTTCAGCCAAAGGAGATCAGCCTATCGGTGCCATTTCACATCGTGTTTATCAATTCGTATGTAACTGCAGGGAAAGTTACATAGGCAAGACTAAGAAATGCTTGGGCTTCAGATTGAAGGAACATTTACCTAAGTGGTTGCAGAAGTCCGTGTTATCGGAGAACGGCAATGCTGTTGAAACGCGTAAACAGCCAGCTTCGTCAGTCGCTAAACACGTCCTGACCACTTGTGCATTCACAGTCCTGTTACATCATTCTAACCGAAGATTCTTACGGTTTGCTGGAGCAGTTGCAATGAACCAATACTGTTCACGGAACCCCAGTGGAGTGCGAATTCCGTGTTTTGTCCCGCCGCCTTGTGAATTAGGCTTTTCCAGACTGAAGGCTGTGGGTAGGACTCCTTAAGTCACTTCTCTCCTTTGGTCTAGTCAACCAAGAAGTATCTTGTCTGCATAGCTATGAACTTATAAAAACATTTGTATTGCGTATTTGTCTCGTGTTCCTGTCATAACTATTTGACCGAGGTTTGGGAGACCGACTTTGTTCCCAAGCCACACTCTAGAGCACTAAATTAATTCACTTCATTTTCCTTCGTTTTTCGAATAATTCTTTATTTTTTGATCTCTCAATCTTGTTTTCTAACAATCACCAAGTTAATACATTTGTCTAACTGTTGTATCTTGAGTATACGGCCTACGAGCGCGTAAAGAGATAACAGAATAACGGTTAATGAAACGTTAAATAACGTAACGACATTCAACGGTTCTGAACGTCTGACTACGAAATATGCACGTTTAATACGTATCTTCTCGGCCAACCCAACCACTTGAGGCTAACGAACTAACACGGAGAAAAGAGTGGCCTCCGGACAGAGCTACTTTATGTTATTCAATGCGAAGACCACATGGTCATAAACCCGTTCGTATTTATAGGGTTTGTCATCATCATCATCATCATCATCATCATCATCATAGACAGCAATACATCAGTGGTTCACACTGATGCTTAACTGCCACACAAACATCAAGAAGAAGAAGAAACAAACCCTGTTTAGGAAGAGAGAAAAAGGGGAGAGGGTAGGGGGCTTAACCCCTACGTCTACATTCAAACATACAACATCAAGGCGCCTACACCTTGCAAACAGACAACCG
>JTDE01004883.1:63918-76523 GCA_014338405.1 Paragonimus skrjabini miyazakii
TATAAGGTGTTGTTGTTTGACAACTTTCAAGCGGCACAAGCAACGCTGAATGCAATTTCACGTTCTGCTAAGTACTTCGGAATGCGCTTTGCAGCCTCGAAATGCAAAGTGCTTCTGCAAGATTGCTGTGATTACGTTGGTTTAATGTTAAATAATGAAGTCATGGAGGTTGTTGAACGGTTTTTATACCTGGGAGGCTCCATCAGCGGCGGAGGTGTGGGGAATGAAATAGAGGCGCGTATTTCTAAGGCTAGGGCGGTGTTTACTAATTTGAGGCACTTCTAGCGACAGAGAGGTATTTTTCTGAAGCTTAAGGGTCGCGTATATCAGACAACAATGAGGGTTGTATTACTTTACGGCAGCGAAACTTGTCCGCTCAAGTTTGAAGCCGTGAATCGTTTTCAGGTGTTTGACCACAGATGTCTGCATGCCGTCGCCCGTATCGAGTGGCACCAACGGGTGAGCAACGAGGATGTTAGGAGATGGGTTTTTAGTACTGATGGTCGAATGAGTTTTTCCGTTCAGTCTTTAAACTTGCACAGACGTCGGTGGTTAGGTCATGTACTAAAGATGCCAGCTAGTCGTCTGCCACACCGAGCACTGTTTTCCGACGCTAGGACTGACTGGCGTAAGGTGCGAGTTGGACGCGTGATGACCTGGCGTAGGAAAATGAAATCGTTCACTCAGAGATTTTCTACTGAAGGTCGGATTCCTCTATCGGTCTGGGGACCTCGCGACTCACAGGGTCAGTGACTGGAGATTTTAGGTGAAATGGCAACTAACCGAGCTTATTGGCGTGAATGTTTCCGTTGATTTGTCGAGTTGTCTGTGAATTAAGACGCGGAGCAGTGAACGCCGTAAGGAAGTTGTCTTGCTGATGATGCCTTACTTTCACTTACAGCTCGGTTGTTTGTTTGCAAAGTGTAGGCGCCTTGCTGTTGAATGTTTGAATATAGCCGTAGCTGCTTTTAATAGTTAGGTCTCTTCCACTCACCTTCTTTTCTCTCTCTCTGTACTGGGTTTGCTTTCCTTCGTCTTGGTGATTGTGTAGCAGTTAAGCATCAGCGTGAACCACTGATGTATTGTTTTCTATAATTATGTTGATGATGACTCGTATTAGACCCATCCATGATATTGCTCTCAGTGACAGACTACGTGTTATAGTTAAGTCTATGTTAACCTGTGTGGTTTTACTTCAAAAAATCGAAATTCACGTGCAATTGCATGGCTGTCACATACGTGTTTAAGTGATTGCTTGATTGCATTGCAGCGGTACACCGTATCAGCACAACCGCTTTTCGCAAAGAACTTTGTGCATTAGTCATTCTTGTGATGGAACGTTTCCACCTGTCGTTGTATTGACGATATTTGCGGTAATATTCCTGTAATTCAAACAAATTGTCAACTTATTGTGTGAGCGCTTTAATTGCATGACCTTGAAAAATTTCCTCTTCAAGCTTCAATGTAATTTAAGCATATGTTGTTTAGGGCTCCGAGATTATCATTCACTTGGGACGACGATGTCATTGTCCGGTCTGCGTTTGTTAACCGTTTATCCAAAGGATCTTAGTTTATGTCCGAACAAACTGGATAGGAGACTATGAAAGTGCTCTTAGGTAATTAAATCCGTAATTCAGTGTCTATAGATGGTTCTTTTGCGATGGTTCACGGGAGCCAAAAACATCATAGACAGATAAGAAGTTTTAGCTCGTAAAATTGTTGTGTAATCTATATGCATTTTAAGTTTTTTTGATGGCTCGAAACAGTGGTGGTGTTGTTCGTAGCTCCGGTTGGGGACTTAGATATTGCGATAATCGCCGACCTTGTTGTTTAGATTGCAAACATTTCATCACCAAACGAGGTTACATGATCAGCGCGTAATGGTTTAATTTTATAGGTTTGAGCGTGGGGTTTTGTGAAATGTAATGCATGCCTGGATTTATATACCGGAATGAGTAAACCTCCTGAGCTGAATTCTGATTTTTCACTTTCTGTTGTTTTGACTCTTCATCCTTATTGTCATTTACTGTTTCTGTTGCGTTTGAACGTTGGCCTGAGACCCGGCTGGTTATTTCCTACACCTTCTGAACCTTTGATCGTGAGTCTGATTGGCTGCGTCCTGATGGTGTTGTACTTGCACCGCGAATTTGATTGAATGATCCTTGACCTTTGACTGGGTGGGTTCCTTCTTCGCTTTGCTGGAAGTTCTGGAGTGGCTTTGAGTTGTCCACAGATTTGACCATTGAATTTGAAGTATGTTGACAAATATAGCTGCACGACGTTGCATATTCTTTCCAGTTTCAAAGGCTCGCTCGCTCGAGGTTGTTTATGCAGCAGTCTTTGCAGCGTTTCTTTGGCCAAGGTGAGGTTGATGGGGTGACATCAGTCGAAACGATTGCTTCGTCTTCTTCTATCCTGACGTTACTCATTTTGTTCAAGAATTGTAGAGCATTGCTGATGGAATGTTCTTATCCATCAGTGAGACATCGTAGTCGATTGAATAGGTCTTTGGCCAGATTGTATGTCAGTGTGCCCGGCAGGGATACAGTTTGAAACAGCCATTTCCCGTAGCAAATTTGAGTAAGGTAGACAAAAAACTGACGTGACACGATTTATGCTCGAGCAGATTTCGCTGCATATCTACTGATATCTACTGCAGACGAGTTAAAATGTACAAAAATTCCAAACCACAAAACACTCACAAAAGGTCAGAGTTAAAAATCACTTCGGTTGTTACTAAGGCAGTATCAACGTCACAAACAGTTCTTTTTGTATACACAAAAATGGGTTGACGGTGTCTGATAACAATGACTTCGACTTATCGATACGATTGGTCGCAGTGGGATACCATCCTCGTGTATTTTCGGTAGTCCATAAAATTGAACAGTGGCTGTGTCATCCGGCTACATTTTCCAACATTCCTGTTTGCTTACCTCGTGCGTAACTTCCAGTTTCTTCAGCGTGGTTTTGATTTTTTTTTGTGGACTAATTTTGTGGTGAGTAGGCGGTAGGTGATTGTGTGTTTAAGAAGCAGTTTTGCTTTCTCCACGTAAGCTGCCTTGTCCATGATGACCGTTATTTCTGTTTGTCAGTTGGCAGAATGCTGATGTTTAGGAAGAGAGAAGAAAGAAGGGAGAGGGGAGGGGACCTAGTCATTAAACATAGTTATGTCTATATTCAAACATGCAACATCAAGGCGTCTACTCCTTGCAAACAAACAACCGAGCTGTAAATGAAAGTAAGGCGTCATCAGCAAGACAACTTCCTTACGACCTTCACTACTCCGCGTCATTAAATGTACCCAATTCACAAAGAACTTGGATAAACAACGACAACATTCACGCCAATAAGCTCGGTTAGTTGCCATTTTACCTAAAATCTCCAGTCACTGACCCTGTGAGTCGCGAGGTCCCCAGACCGATAGAGGAATCCGACCTTCAGTAGAAAATCTCTGAGTGAACGATTTCATTTTCCTACGCCAGGTCATCACGCGTCCAACTCGCACCTTACGCCAGTCAGTCCTAGCGTCGGAAAACAGTGCTCGGTGTGGCAGACGACTAGCTGGCATCTTTAGTACATGACCTAACCACCGACGTCTGTGCAAGTTTAAAGACTGAACGGAAAAACTCATTCGACCATCAGTACTAAAAACCCATCTCCTAACATCCTCGTTGCTCACTCGTTGGTGCCACTCGATACGAGCGACGGCACGCAGACGTCAGTGGTGAAACACCTGAAGACGGCTCAAGTCTTCTACCCTGAGTGGTCAGATTTCGTTGCCGTATAGTAATACGTTCTTCGCTGTTGTGAACCAGTATAACCGTAATTGTTTACCACATAATTACAAAAGGTTTTCAGTCATCGCTCACATGAATTTACACGATTAATGCTTAAACGTACTGGGTTTAGTCCGGCACAACTGTCGTACAAGAGTCGTGCTTAGCACATTTCTGTCTCCAAAATGTGTTTCAGGCATGATTTTGAAAGACCTATTTCTTCATAAGAGGGTAAAATGGTTTCGTTTCTTTTGTAAGTGTTTTTTGTTTAAGAATCTTTATTCTCTTGAGATTTCTTCCTGTTTGGAGTACACTATTTGTGATTACTTCGTCGACAGGATGTGTACGGTCCTCATCTCTCTCAGTTTACCTTGAAAGCGATCGCGAAAATCAGCAGTTCGAGTGATGTCAGCGATATTCTGTTCTCGCTCACAAGTTGGCAAACTCGCTGAGATCGGTTTCATCCTTGTTGGATTCCCTCTGGATTCTTCAGCTATTTCTGTCTTGTCATCAGTAAAAGAAAGCATTCTTATTGTGACAACAATTTCGTGGTTTTGTCGGCAATATCTTTCGATCGTTATTCTAAAATTGCCACCCACTCTGACCGGTTTTGTCTTTGTTCGCTCCAGTGGGGTAACGGGGTGGTCAAGACGAGTTTTGAACCGGTATCTATCCTGTTTCAATCGGAGCCACTATGCAGTTGATGACTACTAACTGAGAAGAAATAGGCCTCGTTCAAATTATATCCCCACCAAGCGACTCCGAACACGGGGGCAGTCGGTCCACGTCGTATTTTGAAATAATCACCAATTAGTTTTTTTTTAAGGCTCAATTTGTGTATAGCAATTGAAAGGCGCGATTGAGGACATAATATAAAATCCTACTTACTATGCCACCGAACTTTATGCGTCTGGAAATGTAGATCTGTATTTGTCAGGTCATTTGCATCAGTTTCACTGGATGCCTCGGACGATTGATCCTCCGTGGTTTCAGCGGTGTAAGTGTTGAGAGTTTCGGCTGTTCACGCGGGTACATTCAATTGCTTTAGGTGCTCACAAATTCTATTTGTCGTTTGATCAGTGTAGTCTGCGTACAGTTATGATTGATGTCTCATCCATTCTTTTCAAGCGGTGTGTCATTTTCAATGATTGTTTTCTTCTGTTTGTCACCCCCACTGAAAGTGTAATTCGACACCACCGAGATTTTGGGGCCATTTTTCTATGTGACGAACGTTTCGCCCCAGTTGCCTCTCGATCTCAGCTACCGCATTGGATGCAGTCCAGCATACGTATTTATTCAGAATGGAATTCTTTTCCGATGGAGACATGTACGTTTTTCAAAAATGCAATGAAACAAGTAAGCCATTCCTTTCGGTCCCATCCCATTCATACTGTGGTTTAAACTGTACCACACAGATGACCATCTGGTAAACTGCGAATTCTAGTTTTTGCACATATCCTGATACATGAAACTGAAAGCAAATGGAACATTTAGGTAGAGAATACTGAATTTGATAAACATGTTTTTAATGCTTCTTCAATGGGTTTTAACCATTATAAAGGAAGGTAAACAGAACTGATATATCCAGTTGGTGCAAGTCAAACTAGCAATGTTCACTCATCGCTCTGGACAGGAAACAGACTCGTGTTGATTGACCGAGGTCAACTGTCGTGTGTTTAGTTACGTCGGCGAGAAAGGAGTATGGACGGCTGGAGACCAGGTGGGTATCAACAAAACATCTCACCGTATGTGGAAATGCACCGACCTGTCGAGGGATCCCTAGGACGAAGTGTTCTTCATAAAGTTACAAGTCAATATTACCAGTTTCGGTAGTTTCGTTTCTCTAAAGCAGAAACAGGAATTGACATGCTGCCCAGCGTCACACATCAGACAAGTCTGTCCGGTGGATATATTCCACTTTCTTGCTAACGCGCTATGGAACATTGGTCACTAAAACTAATGTAGTACGCGCAAAATGGTTATCAAACCAACTATACACCTCTTTCACAGTACCAAAATGCTACTTTTGTTTATCTCACCCTCCTTCAAAGGGGATCGTCAGCGATCGAGTGAGTGGTTGTTTACAATGGCCATTGAAGTGAACACCCTATGCTGTATCATCTAGTTCATTGTTGGCCCCATTGTCTCAGTTAGTTTTAAAAGCAATCTCCCTGTCCATAACCAGTTAGCGCTAGTATATTCTTTCATCTGCTGTTGTTTGCAGCAGAAGTTATTAGTCAAACGACTAGATTACCGTCTAGACGAATTAAGGAGTGTCATTGTGCTTGGAGCGGCACCGAAGTTACTAAATCCATCATCGGTGCAATTGTGTCCCACCTTATCGCGAACACTCATCGGCTGGAAGTATCTGCGACATTTCGACTGGTCTCCATCGTTCCAGTCGACCAGTCCACAACATTCAGTTGACTTATCTTGACTATTGCCCAATCGACCGCCTTCAAATTGCGTAATCCAATTCGGTCGGACTTCACTTCTGGCTATGAATGACCCACGATCGTCTTACCCGCACAATCAGTTGACCTCGGTCACGGGACGTATACTTATACTATGTCCAGAACAATGAGTGATTACTGTGACTCACTCCGTCCAGTCACATATCCCAGTCCCGTTTGACTATTTTTAGTTGTATTAAGCCGATTGTTTATAACCATGCTCGTCCTAGTTGATTTTCTTTTACCCATCAGTCCGCGATTATTCCTATGATATCTGACGTCTTGATTCCATATATAAACTAATTGGGCGACCCCATTCCTGATGTAGGTTGGTAACGGGTCTACGATCGAAACCCGACACCTGTTTTACAGAAGAATAATTCACTTACCCATGTCATCGTTGACCCACGAACACGAATAGAATTGCGGAGAATGTCGAAATCGCTGATGCGCATGGGATTGTATTCACAGAAGCCCTATGCAAGCGTCAAACTTACTACCTTTGAGTAGCTCGCTACTTTTGCCTCGAAGAGGTTCACACGGCAAGGTCATCGGGCTGAATTGCAGCACTGTTGCAATTTCCTTACAGTAAACTTTAATTCAATAGGTCGAGTGCTATCAACTAAGCGATCGTTCGACCACATTATTGTCACAGACACATTGAGCGTGGGTATTTGGTTGGAGGGTCATACATAGGGGTGCATATAAACACTTACAAACAGAAGGTCGGTCGGAAGACAGGCAAAATCAAAACGAGTGACCTCGTGGCAAAACTGAATGACAATTGGACGTGGTTGGTTGAGCAAAAACGGACGCCGATAAACGAGCAGAGACGAAACACCCAAGCATCCGTAGCTTATGTATAAACGTCAGATTGTTCGCGCCTTTTTAAACTGTCCATTTGCAACCGAGACTAGGATATTGTAGGTTCCTTCCAGTTTGCCCTGTTCGGCTTCAGAATTTAGCTTTACTTCGTGGACAGCTGAGATATACGACGGCGGCATTCACGTCAGTGAACGAGGTTAGCCCTCATTCTGTTTAGCATTTGACTCACGAGGCCTGAGGGGCTTGGGAACCCCTAGGATAAGTTATTGTTTGTTTATGTCGTACATTCTTCTTAGCAAACAGTTTAGTCACAAAGACTAACTTTATATATATATATATATATATATATATATATATATGCATTAGCTGACCATCTTTTCATTGTTTATAGCCCCCACAAACGATGCGCATATATTCACTCTTTCAGTGCAGCTGCAGACCACATTTTGACGTGCATTCGCTCTGTCTTACACAACGCGCTGCCATCGCGGCCAATTCTGTTTTCGTGTCATGTTTGACATCACTGTCAACATTATTGCATAAGTCGGTCGATTTCTGTCTGGGTCGGACGTCAGTGTCCGCGTTTTGTGTGTCGTAGGTTCGTGAGCAGGTTGAATAAGCACGGTTAAACTAAGCAACATTGGTGGACACCAATTTTAAGTGAAATGTGTTTAACCGTTTTTAGACCTCAACCAATTTACATTAATTGTATGGCTACATGTTTGCATCGAACTGACCACAGATGTGAGGTTCCATCTACAGACGTTTTTCAAACGGTTGTCCGTATGACGTTGTTACACAATTGGTCGATGGGTAAAAGTTCTAATTTATGCATCCTTCCTTCTCATGATTCTATCCTCTGAGCTACAATTAGTGGACTGGGTATGGCATGAAAGAAAGCACACTAACTTCACTGTGATCCTCACTGATATCTGTATCCTTTTTTCTACATATCAGTTATTTGATGTGTCCACTTCGTTTAGCCTAATCAGTTTAACTTGTCAGATTTAATTTGCCAGTAATGATAGAAGACATACATCGCGACTTAACATTTCGTTTACTCTCTTCAGTCACGAACGCAAAACATTGGAATATATAGGACATGCGGATAGCAACAACAATAGAAACAATCAACAATTGGGTTTACATAAAACAAGGACTGTTATCAGTTCCAGGGCAGACAAACTGCGTGAGTCAACAGATTATATACACACAGGACCGGACGGCGAGTATTGGTTAGCATTGCTTCGGAGAAGGCAAGCAGATTAGCATTCCGATTGCGCAACAATACTTGAAACGCGAGGGCGGGGTCAACAACGTCACCTGTTTCCATGATGTGCTTTGTTATAGATGAGGTCGGATTTCGTCTCACTCGCTCTCTTGCCATTCCCTGTTGCGTCAATGCGCGCACCAACCAATTAGACATGTTCAGCCATTCTTTGTCGTAGGCACCGATCTGTTCTGCCGATATAGACGTCACCGCAGCTGCAAGTGAACTGATTACAAGTGAGATAGAACATTTCGGTAGGACACGATTATGAATCAGCTGAGCGACACTCCTAGTTGAGAGTAGCGACCCCAATTCAGCCGCGGAGTATGTACGAGTTAGAGCAGACTGTAATTTTTGACTTACATTATTTGTGATATGATCGCCTTTGAAAGGAGGGTTCAAAATGACCTGTTTCTTAAGGACCGTACTCATGGCAGTCTTGATCAGTCTTCTCTGGCTGTGAATGTCGATGAACTTCTCAGGATAGCCGTTTACAAGCACCATTTTCTTTAATCTCTCCTTGCAAGCATTCATCGATGCAGATCTCCCGGGCTCTATGAAACAGGGTTCGCACCAGGCATCGTTTATAAGGAATTGGTGCAAATGAAGAAAATTGCAAATACTGACCGCTCCAAGTAGCCTTACGGCGCACTGAGCGTTGTAGTGAGCCATCCTGTTTTCTAGTGAGTGAAATGTCTAGAAAAGATAAACTATTGTTTGCTTCCTCTTCATGAGAAACAGAAAGATTAGGATGAGCAGAAGTAAAAAGGTTTAAAAGTGAAGCAAAATGAATATTAGTGGTAAGAATCAAAATATCATCTACATATCGCTTATAGAGGCTGGCACCATCTATAGCATCAGCTAGTTTTATTTCAATCATTCCTAAAAAATGTATCTGCAAGTAGGCTACTCATTGCTACACTACACCATCAAAACGGATATTCTTTCTGCATAAGCGTATAAGTTCTTTGAGATAATCAACTGTGTTTCACAGCCAACAGCACCTGCTTCCTGTGATGCCGCCAAAAGTTGAATCTGGCTGAAATTGATTTTTTTTGGGAGTCGACTGATCAAGAGTGCTGTAAATTCGTTAACTAGGCTTGCCTAACGGTACATCTCAAATTTGTGAATCTCCTGACCCAGTTGAGTATTTGCTAGATCCAACCACTCCTGGGTGTTCCATGAATAGTCACTTACATCAGCATATAAATACCTTTCGCATTCAGTCGGGTCTGGTTTGTCGATAATCATTTTCTGTTTCAGTATCCGCCCATTGCAGCCACGCTGACTGGTCAAAGCACACAATCCAGCCTTGTGAAACCTTCTGCGTACAAACCTCTGAAATCTCAGTCGAATTCTCCATCATTTGGTTTTAACCAACAAAAACTTTCGAATCTTCCGTGTGCCAGTGAAGTGAGTAAACCCCTGTTATCATCGACGTCATCTTAGTGGTTATCTGTTTCATCACAACATGCGTTTGTGTCCATTTTCACCGGCTCTCCAGCCTTATCAACTGAGCCTGAATTTCAGCCAATTTAGACGCCACTCCTGAGTTCCACCTAACTGGCGTTATTAGTGAAAATCTCTAAAGATCAGTTCCAACATACGCATATGTTCCGTGTGCACAATAAACTGTAACCTTCCACACAGAGGATATACGTTCGTATGAAACATAGATGCTGTAATGTGGTCAGATTGGTTCCGAAATGAATCCACTGTTACTTGCTCACACACAGTTCCTTTTGATCGACTTACTGGTTATTGTTATGCTCAATACAGTCACAACATGCACTGACCAACTAGTTGGTCATACCCATTGAGGTGCTACATAAAACCTCAGATGTCGAACCGTAAGTTAACGACTGAGCGTTCATTGCCGAGCTTTGATTCTCCACCAATCAACACGTTAGACGTTTCGACTTCTCATCCGAGCTGAAAGTGACCTGTCCATGACACTTGTTAGTTTGGCTCACTTACGGTTTGTACTTATTAGCTGCTGTTCCATCATCATTCATTTCGATGATACCTTTGTCACCTTGTGCACGGGCGGCATCGATACGCCTCACTGTTCTTTATTCTACGTTTCATACTAGTCCATCTCCTCCTGCTTCTCCTCAAAGAAAGGCACGTAAATGATTAGCGGTGATCCTTGAATACCATAAAATCCTGAAGGGAAAAGCATTCTCGACCGTAAAAAAAAACAGAAAGGGAAGAAACTAAATGTAGTTGAATGGAACACTATAAAAACAACCGTGCTCACGCTAAAACATTTAACTGTAAAGCTGCCTACACTTTGTAGACAAACAACCGAGTTATAAGTAAGCGTGAAACATTATCAGCGAGACAGCTTCGCTATGACCCGCACTGTCCCGTGGCGTTAAGCGCATTAACCTCATAAAAATTTCGACAACTGAACCTGATTAGCCACCATCTCATCCAAAGTCTCCAGCCACCGATTCTCTAATTCCCAAGCTCCAAACACTAGGAAACTAATCATACCAACACTGGCTAACTCCCTGGTGAACGACTTCATTTCTCTGCGCTAGACCATCATATGTCCACTTCACAACTTATGCCAGTCGACCACAACATCGCCACAATGTTCTCGTCGATTCACACTGACAAGCTGTCATAACCATCTACTCCCGTACACACTTGAAGCTTGGACCGGAGAACTCGCTTGACAATCACTACCAAATATGTCTTCCCAAACTCTTCTCTGTCTACCCATTGGTGTCCTCCGATGCGAGCGATCGTCCAAAGACATCGATACTCGAACGGCTGAAGACGATTCACATCTTCCACTCTGAGCACCCATGAAGTATCAAAGCCCCTACATTCATCACATATACGAAGTCCTTACGTTTCAGACAGACGCTTCTCTGTCAACAGAAATATATTGGGTCTGTAAACAACGTCCTAGTCTTGGAGATATGAGCTTCCAATTCATTCCACGTACCATTGTCACCACTGATGCAATGTCTCAAGTACACAAACAGGTCAGCAACCTCCATAATCTAATTATGTAACAGCAAACCGATGTTGACACAGTAGCGTTGCAGAATCACTTCTCATTTTGCGGCAATAAGGCGTATTCCGATGCATTTAGGGGTTAGAGTTCTCAATCAAAGCTTTTGGCTGAAAAGCCTGTACTGCAGGGCAGCGGGTGGGCGGCAATGTACTGGTACTTCTTCCGGAAAAAGATGCCAACCTTCTTCCAACCCCCAACCTGGAGGAACAGACGATTGGTTTGTGAGACCTCGATCTGTTGGCCTGTCTGGCATAAGTGACTCTATCGGTGTGGTGGCCACACCGTCCAGTCTAGCCTAATAGATCATCGAGATGCGCAAGCTGTCACACCGCGTCAACATTCAGTCTCATTGTGACAGCCACATAGCCGTTAGTTATATTTGACAGAGGTCCATTCAGCACTGTCTTTTTTATTGCAAAACATACTTTGACTCGGATCATGTGTTGTACGTTTTCGTGTTGATCTTACTTTTGCTGGGTAACGACCCCACCGACAGCAACGGCTGACTATTTAGAAACTGGTTATGCCGGCGGTAAATCGTAAGTAGCAAACCAGCTTAGAACGCAGCTTTAGTAGTTCTCTCTGCGAAGATCCTAATAGCAGCTGGACCGAGCGCTCACATGCAACTTATGAAGCCGGTTTTGTAGCATGCGGCACAGGGATACGTGGGCTGAACAAACTTTGGATCTCGGAGAAATCGCTGAAGTTATTAGAAGATAGACGGCTGGCTCAAACGTAGCCTAAACGCCGATCGTGAGGCTTGGTTAATGGGGAAGTTAAGGGAATGGACACCGCTTTTGCTTCAGGGAACATCGGCACACTCATCCATAATAACTCCACAAATTTAGATCGATGGACGGAACACTGAGAGTCAATCTAGCTGGCCTCCTGCTTTCAGTGTGTTGCCGCCATAAACTTATAGTGAAGCAACCTGGTCAGTCAATTTGGCACCACCCGCTGAGATCCGCAGTGTTATTTGAGTTCTTTAACGTAATAGGCCTAATGACTCAGGTGATCTCGTGCCGGCACTTTTCAAAGAAGATGGGGAGGCGTTAGTAGAAGCTTTGACGTAGTTGTTTCAACTTATGTGGACGACGGAGACCATCTCTCCGTGCTGGGGTCACTCGATAATAGTTCCCATATTCAAGAAAGGTATCAGGAGCTCTTGCGAAAACCATCGGGGAATTAGTTTGACCCCAGTCATTTCTACGTTTCTGGCATTCATTATACTTTGTCAACCGACTGCAACC
>JTDE01004884.1:0-24086 GCA_014338405.1 Paragonimus skrjabini miyazakii
TGTTTACTGGGTAGGTATAATATGCAACTATGAGTTTTGGAACTATTTTACACATCATACCGCAGGCGGGCAAGTGGAATCTCTAGGTCGTTACACTATGATCAATGCCTAAGTATGCCCCATATATTCACACTAGTAGTTGCTCCGTCCAGTTGACTCAAGCTATGATCAACGTTGTAAAAATGAACACTGCGGGTATTAAAATAAACATGAATTGGGACAGTTCAGGATGAGTTATAAAGACATCCGTCAGTTCGGGCAAAAACTGAGATAACATGCTGACAGCCGTCATTGAAGTCTGCAGCCTCCGAAAACATAGACCAACAGTCATCGGAATCATAAGCATCCATGGCTCGAAGATAGAGGTGTTGTAGTTGAAACGGTAGAAGTGGGAATCAATGTTTTCGTCAGATAATTAACGAGCATCAAGGTTGGTCATCACCCGCCGGATAAGTGAGCATTGACTCGCGTACATATGGTCAGCTACCTTAAAGCATGACCAATAAGAAATAAACAAAACAAAACGCACGTTTTCAATGATAGGATGGGACGTGTTATGCATGTTCACACTACACCGTAGGTAGAAACAATCAGGTGATAACGTAGACCGTTTTCCATGGGAAATACTATCGGGGAAACAAGCTGAATATATAATTCTGATGTGTAACTAACCAACAACCGTGGCGACATAGTCTTCATTAGGAGTTACTGTGATATTTCGTGTGCAGTGCGATGTGAACACAACGTGGTCGTAAATTACCAATTCTATTATATCTCCGAAACCGCGCAAAATTGAGCGTTTCTGCATGATGGGAAGATGTATTCCATCACGAAAATTTCAATGGAAGTAGTTTCAGAACGTAAAATCGATTAGGAAAGCCAAAATTATGCTTTTATCGAAAGAAATGGTGACACATTTTTTTCAATAAAAGTGCGAATATGGGGGATTTTTATGTACACCTGTTTTTCCCACTGCAACATCACTAGTAGCCTCGAAGAAATCTATATATTTGTCCCGTAATATGCATTTTAATATTTCATGAAAAATTTGAAAAACATCTTTCCGCGCCTAAATGGCCGTTTCCTACTCGTTTCGGCCTTGAAACACCATACCGGCGAACAGTTGCCGCAACTCTTGCTTTACATCTATCAGAAAATCCTTTGGTTAATACAGCACGAATGTCATGCTGTTGTATCGTAGGTTAAAGAGGAATACGCCAGGAGGGTAGGAGCACTGGCGATAACACCACTACTGTTGACTGCTTTTTTAGTACAGCACTCTCCGAAACTGAAACTGTTATATCCACAACGGATAACGTACGTTTTTCCGACCAACTTTGAACGACGCAGGTATAACCAATAACACTGAGTATCAAAACATCAAGTCGTTAGAGACGTGGAGCCATTAATATAAACAATATAATCAAGTACAAAAACAAACCCCAGCTTGTGAACTCTCGCGAGACAAAGTACGGCTGGCGTAACAGACTGCCAGAGGTCTAACTACACGACAATTGCAAGCACGGGCGATGCCAAGCAAGGACGAATGAACGAAATGCCATCGGGTCGGTCTGATGTGCGATTAAATATCACAGGGGTGGGGGAAGATGGGAAGATAGCAAGGGGTGTGTGGGCAGGCGAGTAGAAATCAGTGGCTGAGGGGGCGAATGGAAGACCTTGTATTTTTCGATGCAGGTTGTAAGAATGACAACAACGAGCAATTAGTCACAGATTGTCAAGGAAAAGAACGAGACTGTGCCAATCGAAGGTTATTTTGATTCTCAGAAACTGTGATGGTTCCTGGTATACAAAAATGAAGTAAACTGACTTAACTCGAACCCAGAGTTAGTTTCGACGCAGTAGTAACGACACCGTGTGATGATTCCAGAAATACATAAATGATTTAATTGATTAGCTCACCCCAAAGCTGGCTTATACGCAGTAGCAATGACATTCCGAACTGGGAAAACCGGGTATTCATCCCCCGAGCGCAGTTGGACAGCTTATTGTCAACTATGTACTAAAACAACAGTTGTAAGAAAAAAGTTACTTTTATCATATTTCCTTTAACATAAATAGATTGGAGGTGTCCAAGTGGCAGAAAACATGTAGTGTTCAATCACAGTTCTCGCAGTGATGACTGGACTGCAAGGCTGATTTAATTCCCTCAAACGGTACGCCCTTTAATTTTGTTGTGGGTGCTACTCCAACACCCTAGTACACCACGGACGCAGTGAGTCTGTTCTCTGTTCAAACCAAGTTGCTTACGGTTGTTGATCCGAAGTTGCTTATTACACTATTGAAGCCGCTGGTTCCTGGGTTGTCCGTAGATTCTGGGACTACACGTTACATTCCTAGAATACGTTCTAAAAGGACGCTTCTCAGGGAGGCGTACAAGCGCAGTAGGCTCCAGAATTTTCTTTAGAGTATGCATAAGAATCACAAGCTCAGACGCAGTGGTCGCCTAACTGCACAAGTTAACATCGATGAGATGTACATTTTTGATCATACGGGCACTGAACTTCGGTCCTTTCTCGGTCGCATTAATCGGACGTTACTCAGCTTTAATGGGAGTTCTGGTTGTGTGAAGCCTTTAGACATATTGGTAATTTTTATATAGGCCAAACACGTTCTGAGGGCTGCAGTTTACTTAAAAATGCTCCGACCGAGCGTTTATGGCAAGTTGGATTCAGTTATCTGTGGCCAGTCCGCCCGTTGTTTCATACACACTACCACACTGGGTAGAAAGACGCTGCTAAAAGCACATAAAGAGGTAAAAAGCATGAACGTAGATGGTCCTCACTGTAACTGCAAACAACTGCTGACGGATTCCAGTTTTCAGAGGCAAATTGACAATCTGCATCTTCTTGACTCAATGCTTCCAGATAGGCTGACCACTGATATTACCCCCAGAATGCCGCTTGACCTTAGCTGTCCATATCGTTTTGTGCACTTGCTCAAGTTACAAGCACATCTTTCAATACATAGTGGAGCCATTCACCATAGCGTGTTGAAACCCCCATGTTAGGGTCCTGTACTAGGGTAGCTACCTGCAGTGAGTGTGTAGCGACGGCAGTACGTAGAACGTTGATGACTATGCCCCCCGCCTTTATTTATTCCCCTCTTGCCGATTGTCCCTGTTAAAATAGTCGAAGTCTTCCTGGTAACAATTGCGAGCCTTTCTTGCAAACTGACGCAGTCATTCGAATTAAGGGCGCAGCAACTTTTTTTCGATGAACGTTAATTTTGACGTCATATACTTGTCAAACCTCGTTCTGGCGGATTTTATCCGTCCTTACTTCTTACTGCCAGACCTTTTTATGTGTACCCTTAGTTTCACTTACGCTTTATCACTTTGCTACTACGTGAATCGTTGTATTAAGATGCGTTTGCGTAAATATCTGGTTTCGGACTTCGTAAAGTTGGTGGTTCCAGTATCAAGGTTTGCTATTCTTTTCTTCCCTTTAGTCTTAACAGTTCTTTGTATTTCGAGACCTTATTAATAAACTCGTCAGTACGACTGCCTTTCTTGGTTTGGAACCGGTTTCTCAGTCATCTGAGAAGGTAGTCGAAATTCGGTGACTCGCAGACCCTACTATTCGAGATCCAGGATATCGTTAGACATTGACGGTGGACGTAGAGTAACCCTACGAATCAGTAGACGCCCGGGATTAACATCTTTGTCATGGCAACAAGAAAGTGATTGACCCAATTAACTCGAAGGAATAACCAGTCTTAACTGACGCTTACCGAGGAGGTGATATTGATTATTCAGTGTGTTAAGGGTCTTACCCAAACATAACGGGGTGAGCGACGAAAAGTAGGCATAGAAGTTTCCAGCCGGGTTCTAATAATTGCTCAAACTGAGGATCACATCTGTTTTGTGTTGACCGCTGAACTTTTCTTGTGGTCAATAATTTTTACGGAACACAAGTACAATGGAAGTGAGATTTGAGACCGTGGTGGACTTCAAGCTGTGATGTGGGTCCACTATCTCGTGGAAGCGTTCTTATTACTTCTCTAACATACGTGGTTATCGGACGCAATTCCACTCGAAATCAATCTCAAAGCAAACAAGATTATCGTCAAAGTACTTGATAGGGGTGAAGACCGATGCATGGTTGCTTTTCTGAACGGAGTAGAGTGTGAATATGCTCGCAAGTGGCTTCATGTGGTCTGATTCGGCTGCGAGGTTCAGCCTCTGAAGGGACATGGATGCAAGGTTCTGTCGGGAACAGAGATCGTTATGCTACTCGAGTGGTGTTCCATGGACCCAACGATTGGAGCGCATTTTTTGAGATTACGCAGAAAAGCTGAGTGTGAGAGGGATTTTTCGATGACAACAACTGGTCGGTACTTAGAGGGTCAGTAAATAATTCTCAGGAGAAATTGTCAACCACCTGTTGGCATGAATTCAAATTAACATTTAGAATTTTGGTAGGTGCCTGCTTATCGAATGGCTAAGTGTACAAATTCAAAGACAATTTTCTGGGTTAATGGAACTGACTTCAACTTGTTCTGTACAAGGCCGATGGAACACTCCTTGAATACAACGATCTCTGTGGCAGGCAGTCAAATGCACTGTCTTCATTCAGTTGGAGTCATGACATTAGGTTGGAAAATGGGCCTAACGACGAAAGGGCATAAATGGCAGCATTTGCAAGGAATGGCTGTGACTTTTGTTGAGTCGGATGAGGATCACCACACCTACGTCAGGACCTGTTCCGATGTATAACACGCACTGTCACACTGCTCTAAAGACTGTTTGTTGAGGAACTGTGTGAAAATGGACAACTGTTACGACTAGCACTCCACTCATCACTATTAGATCCGATGGTGAGCGTTCGCGGCGTGGCAAAAGCAGAATTCGAAAGGCACCTGTAGGTACACTGTGAGAGGATAGTAAACAGAGATTCTCAAGAAGTGCTGCGTTGAAAAAATGTGATGCGTGCGAATCTTGGAATGAATAGTCACTCCTGTCAAGCGCAATGTCAACGAAACTATCGTGTAAACTTTACTGGTCATGTTCAGCAATGCTGCATGTAGGCGACGAAAGGTGAAACTATGGAGTCATAACCACTGCCAGCTCTTTATTATAAAATGCACCTGAGTGGACTATCGAGCATAGACGACAGTGCACTCAGCCATAGATCGTGGCATGGTGACCATAGAATGCGTCTAAGCAGAACAAGAAAGTCTTTCACTACTTGCCTTTAAGTTAATGCAAAAGTCAGGCTATATTTCGAATTGCAATCGCAAGGCCTTCATTTCGCGCTACACAATTATTCCACTTTCTGAAAAGCATATGAAATTCTTATTACTAGTGGATTCACTCAATCGAATAAACTTAAGGATTTTCATGTTAAAATAGTGTCAAACCAGCGCGATTAAACTGAGGAGTAAATAGAGCGAAAAGATCACGCTGATTAACGTTAAATCAGTAACTGAAAGCGATCACAAACATCTATGGTTATGTCCTCACGGTGTTATTAAATATATTTCGTTCTCAGATTAATATTGTGTCGATTATATCGTACCACATTTATCCAAGGTGTCACCACTAATTTCATGGATTATCGAACGGGTAAGTTAACGAAGAGTGATTTGTTATGCATACTGTGTATATTCATTATCAATCGAAATTAATTGAAATTACAAGTTTCGATTATCTCGTCAATATACCTCGCTATCATATTATCGCCGTTTTGGCCTCCTTGATGACACTTTCAAACATGAAAGCAAAATTATTCCCCAAGACAGAAAAAAAGATTTTTCTGTCTTCTAAAACAGTCAGTCAACTACAATTCCGATGATATTATAAACTCAATCATCGCTGGTCTAAGAACTTAGGGATAACCTTGGGCCGGTTGTTTGAAATCATATCATCGTTTTTGAATTTGACTGGCTACAAGAATGAACAGGAGTTTCCGCTCACCGTCTCCGCCTTCACATTTTGGATGCAGTTTCCGCCAGTGGACTAACTGTATGGTGAAATTTTTGCATCCGCGTATCTGCCAAACAGAAAGCTTCGTTATTCTACGCCGCGTGTATTATTAGGTATCCGGTGTCGTCTTAACCTACACTCTAGCGCTCTCCTTGATTTGTGTGTAGTGACTTATATTGAATCGTTCGCCAGCGATTCAAGTTCACACAGAGTTACGCGTAATCTGGCTATCCAGTATGTTTTCCTCATTATCCAACGGCAAACGCGATAATTTATCTTCAAAACGGCTGCTGAGAAGGCGCTCGTATAAACTGGATTTAATACAGTACAAACTAAACAAATATGCATGAAAATTAAATCTTCCACCTTGAACGCGAAAAATCCTCAGAAATTGAATAAATAGTGTCCCATACAACACAATCAACAATTAAGCACTGCCCAGTAGTGCGTAACGATAAAACGGAATTGGGCTCACTCAAACAAATGGTCGGAGCAAAACGACGGTTCGTGCATCCAGAAATGATGTGAATTGCAAGTTTCTGTAGAAAAAATATGGAAGGGAAATGTATAATTTTGGTATATGGAAATTTACGGGGCTCAGACTAAATAAGATTACGGGAGACGGTAGCAGTAGCTGAGGTAGAATACAGATGATTAGTGCCGTTTATTTAAGAAAGATAATTAGACGTAGGACCACTTTCCAACACTAACCCAACTAAACGCAGAAACTTCCAAAAATGATTAAACACACATTAACAAGATCAGTAGTGCGTACCCACTGGAATCGCTGTTCAAGCTACGTCAGCCAGTACTTTGAGTCATCCGGAACACAATGTGGGACATGAAAACTCACGAGGTTTGTCCTCCCATGAACGTCGCCGAGCTCCGAATTTGGAACTAACAAATCCGAAGGCACGATTAAAACTTACACGCAGAATTAGCAATAAATATAAGCAATTAGAAAATGGTGGACCTAAGACAAGAAATTTACCACTATATATAAATGAAAATGAATATAAAAATATGAAACGGAAATTGAATCTGGGGTATAAGTTATTTGCGATAGATACCATAAAGAAGAGGAGAAAATAATGGAACGGGCTGACCAACCGCGCGAAGCAAATGTTAGTCCCTGACGTTTACTGGTTCTTTGAGTTACGCTTAATCTACTCGTAACTTTTGTCGATAGGCTGGATCTAGAATAGTCGCGTCTGTAGTGCAGCAAGCGTCTATACATTCTGAGTCCGCTAAGCGACCGATTCGGATCCAAAAGAGAAAGCGGTCATAGAGACGAGTTTCTCATTAATAAGGTACTACGGTACATGAGAAATATTAAAAACTAAATGGAAGAAAATAGCGAAAACCCTCGATACTGAATACACCAAATTTACAAATTCCGAGACAAACGATTCACGTAAACACGACTGAGTACAACAGTCATGTAATGGTGGGGCGATGAAAGGCAAATGAAACCAAGGTATCCATAAACAAAGGTCCCAAATTAGGGAGTAATGAGTTAACAAACTGCGTGAGAACAAGCTTTGACAAATAAACCATACCAAGATTTACCTGCCGTAACAAGTGGACAGCTAAACGTACGTGCAGAGCACACATGCAGTTACATATTGATTATCGCTGGAATCCTTAAAGAAGTTACATTTTCTAGGGCCACTACAAGATGATGTTCTGTTTTTCCGGTCCAGTGCCCTTTGCTCGGAAAATTGCTTACTCAGCGACGAACAGTATTGAGCTCAAAGTAATCTTAAATGCCCTCAACTCAAAAAACAACCGATTTTAGTTTGGCCGTTGTGTAATTACCATACAATTACGAATTTATTTCATGGAATCTTGCCAATAATTTGCACAAATGAGCGAAATCTCACAAAAAAATTTCAACTGATTACTAACTGAACCACTCCATTCTTGAAATAAATGTGCCAAAACTTCAAAAGTTTTATCTACCAATTTCATTCACAGAACAGTCATATTTCTGACATGACATGACAGCTATTTGTGCTAACGACTGTATGCATTGTAGTTTCTAATTTTCAAGTAAACAGTCTAATTGGTGAAAATGCTTTTTCTCCTAATAATTGGTTATTATTGTTGCACATTTGATTCTTCTTTCCATCCCGTGCATCCCAATTTTCACTTATCTCCTCTTTGCTGGCTTCTGACACCTCTAAGGGGGAAATATCGTCAACTTTTGGAAACGCCAAACTAAGGGTTACAGAAGACCTTTAACTCTAATGGAAAATTGTTGGTGTGATTTGTACAAACTACTACCATCCAGTTGCGAAAATGAAGTTCACATTTCGTAAACAGTTGCACGCGAATCTACACCGTTTTCGGGAGTTAAAACCTGGTGGATGAGCAAATGTTCTGCTGTCTATTCTTGTTAGGGTACCCATAAATATTGTGATATTAACAACATATTTTTAAGTCATAAACCTAACGACTGTTCAAAACAGCGTCTCCATGAAATCTCACTTATGAAATACGTAACTGTCTATATAACAAATAGGCCATTATGAATGAAGCTGAACAATGAATCTTGGTATAGCTGATCAGATCGTTCAGTGTTTTCTTCCGTCACCAATTTGTTTTTATGATCAGTCGAGGAAGATGCAGAGAAGGGGCTTCGTTTGTTGAAGTTAACGAGACTATTCTTAAAGTAGGCTGAACTTCCGTTTTCAAAATGTTCATGTGTGTTTCCTTACTAAAATATAGTTTCGAATTGTCAACTAAAGTGAGACCATTTACCAGTGGGTTTGAGAGTGGAACAGTCAACCACCTGAGTTCGGAAGGGTGAAGTTCATGTTCAGGCACACTGCAAAACTATGAACTGTTCTCATATCCACAGCTTTTTGTTCTATATGGCTAACGGAAAGGTTTCAGAGCTCTCAGGGACACTGATAAGTAGTGTGGAAAATTTGATAGTTTAGAAGAGCCCCAATAACGAAAAATCAGGATTTCGGCTGGATTCGAACCAACGACAGAATCAACCTGCCCAAAAGCTGCAATGACTGTCCAGGCAATCTACAAAGTCTCGTTGCGAACTCATAACTTTCAAATCTGGACTTAATTATCCACCCAACCAACTGTGTCGTATAGAACCCCTCCCCCAAAAACGACCCAGATGGTTGATTGTCCAAGAAGGATTTCTCAAGCAGTTCTTGATGGAATCCATCAACACCAACGCTGAGCACTAAAACTGCATTACTGGTGTGTAGTTTAGTAAATCTGGTCATTTAGAAGTGACCAGCCAAAATCCAGATTTTTTGCTATTGGGTCTCATTTAAACCTACACAGCTACATTGGCAAATCAAAATACGAATACACTGATCACCAAGGACAGTGACCATTCAAGTGTTCTGTAGTGTAGATAAGACCCAATTGCGAAAAATCTGAGCTTCGGCCGGATTCGGACCAGCAACAGGAACAGCATTTCCAAACGCGGCAAGCGCTCTATCAGTTGAGTTACGAAGTTTTCTTCAATTACTGTATCTTTAAAGTTTTAGTTATCTCAACCATGACGGTTTGAAAAGACTTTCGTAAAGATACGTTCTTGAGAGGTTCATACCGTAAACAAAATCATTTATTACATTCTAGACACTAAGGTGCTTGAATAGAAATGAATTCCTCTCGTGATTACCTACGTTGCCCACCGCTTGTCGCAGGAATACTACTTTGTTCTGAGATTCGTTTTTCACCATACACACTCCCACATTAACATCTCATGACTACCGTCGTTTTCACAATTGGTAGCGCAGCGAACAGATATGCACTTCTGCTCGACTACCAGTCAGACGTGGATCGTCAGCGACGTGACGACTAAGACATTCATTGTCGCTTGTATTCCCTCCATTGGTTTATTGAACGGGCACGATCCATTACATGCTGTACTCAAACTGGCTGCGATCACCATGGACAGGAAGTAAACAGAGGAATAGGTTATATCTATTTAGTGAGTTTAAACAAGACTGTGGGTTGTTGGTTCGAATATGTTCAAAGGCAAATACGGACAACAATAAGCAGTCATTATTATATATCCCTGATGCGGTAGGCGTATAACAGTGACCGAGCACCCACCTTTTTTGAATTTTTAAACACGTGCATGTGAAGAAAATCGTGGCTTCGTAAGAAGCACAATATCCAAATTATTAGCCCTCGCTCGACTACTAAATCGCCTGTAAGTAGTAACGTTTCATCTCTCAACGACGACCTGATTTCCATCTCGTAAGCAAATTGCGATAAACTGCATGAGCACGTTTAGATCTACTGAGCGACACCTCTGTAAACGCTATACCTTTTGAAGATAATCGCCAAAGGCGAGATGATGCCTAAGACTGTGAACATATTTCAGCTGTTTGTTTCTGCTATAGGGTGAGAGCGATAATGGTCTGTTTTCCTAAGTATTCCCCTTTCGTCATAACACAAGAAACTCCACCAGATGGTTTCACTTTAAAGGTACCCATGATTGACCAACAAAAACTACTGGTTCTACCTTATGCAACGCGTGTAGTACATATGTGGAAGATGCTCTGGCACTTGAAACCGGAGAAGTAGATTTCCAAGCTCATAATTCCACTGTTCAGCGCATACTTTCTTTAACGTGAAGTCAACTTTGCCCCGGTAAAGACTGAACCACGTCACTCTTAACACTGAAAACCATTACAGTTAAGTGCGATATTATTGCGCATTTGTAAACGTCACTACAACCCCCACCAGTATGTGATGCGTCTATTTATGTAAAACGTTTACCGACCAATGAACTTGTGTTGAGGTCTCCTGACAAATCACTTGTACCCAATGTAATTGGAAAGGCTTGAAGAGATTCGTCAAGGACAACTGTTTTCAGATTCGGCTCTTATCGTTCAGTCTGACAAAAACTCGCCAATCATTTTGTGAACAGTCTTTTTAATAAACCATATCCATAAGTTAACCACAAATTTGCGCACAGTTACATTTCTACTGCACCATGTTTTGCGAATTTAATAACTCATTATAAGTTAGTATTTAGGTGTTATAATATGAGTTCAGAGAATCGATTCCACTCATCTGGTCTTCATTGTTATAATAAAATGTATTTAAACACCAAATCTAGATTCCTTCATTAACAGCATGAAAGAGGTATTTAGCACTGGAAAATTTTCCCGTTTGTTCATTAAACACAACATACGTTCTCTTTGATCTTCCAACTATAAAAAACAGGTAACCTTTCAGGGTCAAAAACATGCTACTGGGTTTCGTTTGCCTTGCTTTGGCAGCAATCAGTGACCCGAAATTCAGCCAACTTGGTCAGTTTGCTTGACTTGTTGCCGGCGCAGAGGAAGACCAGATGTGATCGAATTTCACATGGGCTCTGCCCACAAAACCAAATTCCTTGGGTCACCACCTCCACAATCCTGATGATTTTTGGGATGATTTTATTTCACACTTGCCTCCAGGGTACTAATGACGCACCAACCATACAAACTCATGTGAAGTTAATTGATGTGGGGATCGACCAACCATGGTGAACTCCTCAGTTTTTCAAAGCTTCTTAACCTCAGGGCAAATTTGTCATGCTGCTTGGCACTCGAAGTCAAAACGACTTCGTGCATAGAAGTAAAAAATGTTAATATCGATGGCCCTCATAATGACTGTCCTTGTTAAAGTTATTATGCTGCTGAATGTTTTACACCCTTCTATCTTTTAGCAGTTACACTTTTCACTTCCCTCAATTGTGAAGTTTGAAAGCAAGCAGTTCACTTTAGAGCAAGTCAGTCATACAATGATATGTTCTACGAGGATATCCATAAATAAGGTACGCAGACGTAAGCGAACATGAGGAAACCAACTCAGGGTCTTAATAGCTCTAGTTCGTTCAGCCAGTTTGTGACATTCAATCGAGGTCCCTGGGATAGATTTCAACCATTTTACCGACTAATTTTAAACATACATGCCTATGTGTCTGTTCGCTGAAGTGGTGGTTTTTAGAGCGCCACCTTTTCTGCACTTTGGTCTTTATTCTGTTCATCCAACTTTCTGATTACCCCCAACTCATCATCTCACTTGTAGTTTAAAAAAGCATCCACATGCCAAATTATTTGAAGGCTAAGTCAGTTTCTAAATGTGGGTTGATTTACAGAAACCAACAGATGACCAGAAAAAATCGATGGGCAATTGCTCTTTACGGTTTCTTGTTTCTCCCACCTACGAATACATTCACAGTTTTTATGTACCGATGCATTACGCTAGCAACCTACGGTGTATGAACTAAATCCAACCAGGTAGCAGATTTTATCTGGACCATAAACACACTGTCCATGCACATTGTCCTACCTCCGATCAGCAAGTCGCATCATAAGTCAAAGCAGGCCAAACATATTCTGAGCAATGATAAGTTACGGAAATATTTTTAAGCAAACAATAATCATTACAGTACTTTCTGTACACAGACTACAAATATGTCCGAAACCGATAGGAGGAATTGTCCAAAGTGGGAGTATAGTAAAAAACGATACTTTCCAGTTGGTTAAACACATTCTGTTTATCCATGCACTTCGGTAGTAAAACCTATCACGGTTTTATGAAAAAATTTTAAACAAGTGAATCGAGATTCAACTGGTATGTAATTATGGGCTGAAAAACTGGTCTTTGTGGATGAGAGGAGGCAAGAAGTAGTGTTTTCAAAATTGGGATCTACTGACTTTGTGGGTAACTTATAAAATGAGTCCAAAGGAACGGATGAAATGTTGATCAGCTAACTGGATACTGAACAACAAGATGGTACTTGGAGACAGAAAAATATGGATCAAGCCAGATAATTTTTTTGTCTACACAGGACTTAATCTTGGCATTATAGCACTCGTTTCCAGGCCCTCAAATTATGTATCTATCCATCAGGCCTTGGATACGCAGATCGTCGAAGTTGTTGGGCTGCTGTAAAGAAGACACTAGAAAGTGTTTTATCTATGACTTACTAGGTGGCATCCACCAGTGAGAAGACTAATCATGTGAGCGAGCTAAACGTATCATCAGCGTGCTGACATTAGGTGCATTTGCATGAAGCTGTCAGATAGCTGGTGATGTCATGGGGCGAAGTTTCAATCGCCAGCACCAAGACTTTTGTCAGCCAAGATTTGACAAATTCACACAGCAAAGTTTCAGTGACGGCGGAAATAGCTAGGGTGAAAATTTATTTTTGAAATTAATACAGTACACAAAATTGTACGCATTTCAGAACCCACTGTGGATTTCACAGAGGCCTTCTAGAAAAGTAGACGTGAAAGAGGAGAAGCCGTAATAGTCTCCTTCTGACTTCGATTGTAAGTGTTTCATCCCAAGCTGATTAGCTTTAAATATGTAAGTGGACGTATGGAACAATCTAGAAAACAATGAACACTTGACAAGTATGTAATTTTTAATGATAAACAATTTATCCAAAGATTACAATATCAGTTGATGTTTTGTCTAGCTTGTTCGGGTCATGATGCCTCTGTACCTTGTAACTGACAGTCAAGCCCATTCATGGCACCAGCTTCTGGTTAAGGCAACAGCTGCAAAGAGGTTTTGCTGATGTGATAGAAGTTTTTCTTGTAAATGAATTGATTGGACCTAAATACATGGAAGCAAAATAAGTGAAGTAGTCTTTTGAGCTTTCGAACAGACATTAAACCGTTCTGATCGTCGGTAAATTAAACTTCTGAATCGAATGCGTAGATGTTTATTTAAGGAAAACACAGTCAGAAAGTAACTAGTATCCTGCCCAGATAACCATTTTAGCTTGTTTTGAATGATCCGATGAACAAAAGTTGAAAACATATCTAATTTACCAGTTTGTTTTATTCATACCTAAGACGGTATTTTTTTTTCTAATTTGTCTGCACTCGACAGAACTGTAACAGAAGAATCAATCTGGATTTTGTTATCTGTGATCGACGGGCGCTTTATAACGGAAAGTGTGGTATGTCTTAGGTACTGAGCACCACTCATCTTTGGTCCCTATATTTATTCACTTTGTCCGTTCTATCGTTATAATTATGTGTGTAAATAACTAGAAATTGTTACAGTCAAACATTAGTAATAGAGCCACTTCGCACTTCTGGCCAAATATTACGAGTATGTGGGGTGACGC
Source organism: Paragonimus skrjabini miyazakii (assembly GCA_014338405.1). NCBI lineage: Eukaryota > Metazoa > Platyhelminthes > Trematoda > Plagiorchiida > Troglotrematidae > Paragonimus > Paragonimus skrjabini miyazakii. The sequence continues at coordinate 14,067 of JTDE01004884.1, forward strand.
CTTTAGAGAAGCAGGTAAAATACAAAATGTATTTCAGTTCCTTGTTATTTTACAGCATTTCATCTGTACTTCTGCAGCGTCACTTATTTTGCTATACTGGACAGGAAATGACAATAGTTGACAATCCAACACATTCAAGACACTGTCAAAAGGTGTTAATAACGGTAAAGCAGATGATAACAGTTTACGAACGTTTTCTGTACAGTTACCCTTCTCCACTTCATTACCAAACGATAGAATTTCTTTCCATTTACGTCGTACGTGTCTGAGAGTTGACGATCATTCATTGTATTAACAGTTTCCTTTAAAAATATTGAAACTGTCAGTTTCCTTCTTTGTTTGTAGCCAGGACTGTTCATAATAATACTGACATTGAATCAGTGTGTGAAATTGGGTTACAGTTGTGTATAGATTTACTTGACTGACACTAAATGAAGTTGTGCATCAGCCAACCGTGTACACAGTGGGAAAGCACAAGATAGCGAACCGTAAATGTTGCAGCAGTGAGTGATGGACATACCGGTTTATGTATACAATACACCTAGGTGGAATGCTGTCCTAAATGTCGACTGAGCAATCCATTTCCCATATGGTCGTTCCAGTCGGCCTCAGTGACCCAATGATGTCCCCAGGTTGACCGATGACGTTGGCTGGCCCGTCATTGAACCTAGCCAAACTCAGGCTCTTGAGTGTAACCTAGCAACCGTTTAACCACACACACAACTCCTATGACAAGTGTGGTTTTGCGTCCATCTGCCAGGCACATATTAACACTGCGATTATCTGCCAGGTGGGCAAACCCTTGACAAATATTTGCGCATTCCATACATAGATACAATATTTCGACAACTTGTTAGCATAAGACAAATGCAAGTGACTATGATCCACTGCTTCATATTTACATATGCACGTTGGTCTTCGTTACTGGAAATTTGTGTCCAAGTTTAGTTCATATCGGTTAGGCTAGCGAGTTTTGCCCAATGCGACTGAATGACGAGTCAAGCTGAGTGGACAAGGGAGAACGTTGATGTTACTTGTTGCCAGGGCTGAGCTCATCGGGCGACACTGTTTGGAGTCGAACTCATGGAAAATATGGTCTGCTGATAGGGATGTGGACACAGCGTCCATTGTAGATGGTGATTAGAAATAGGTTTCACTACTAGTTTGCAAACTGTTTTGTTTAACTGAGGATTGCTCATCACTAACTGGCACTAGATACAAAGGCCCTCTCGAGGGTGAACAGGACACTTGATATAGAAGCACCATAAACTTGGCGCTCCTTGCACTTGAAAACAACTAGAAAACTTCACTCATCTCAGTCAGAGGAAACTACACGGAAAGGAAACTAAACATGTCACAACGTGTTCAAACCAGAAATATTTGATTAATGATAGCCTAAAAATTGGAATGGTACCAGTTGAACACTACCTGCATATTGTGTTAAGCAATGTGGTCCGTCCCAGAACAACTATGTCCCGAAAAAGTATATATGCTGTACACAGCCCAATCGAAAACGATTATGATATTCCAGAACGTTGCACACAAGCTACTCCAACCACAGCAGACGTACAGTAAGATGTGAGCAGTACATATGAATATTAGGACTAGGGTTTCTAGAAATATATGTTCATGATTTCTTCAGTACACTTACTATTCCCGTCTAATTACGAGTATGAAGTGCGACATAGCTCTATGATCAACGTCGGGTATGACGACACGATGAAGGAAATCTCAGTACTTCATTCATTGCTCACTCATCTCTTCCATAAAGCATTCAGTAACCCAATTTGGAACGATTTTGTTTATGTCTGGCCCGGTCAGTTGATGAGGCTAAGAGAATCTGACCAATTTACTTTCGTACACTCACATATGTTTGGTCTGTTAGTATTCTGCCTACAGCCTAATCACTACCAAGAACCCAGGTGTAGGGAGAAATGTTTCGTGTGCTTGAGATTAGAACCTCTGGAAACCGGGTCTTCCGTTGCCACGTTAAACACAAAAGTACACATACACACCATTAGGAATAATTTCCGTTTTAACCACTGTTGTTGTGTTCCCATCAACAACCACTAACTGGTGTTTTCACATCGAATCTTGGTAGTCAAGCCGGAAGAGACAAAACCGGATACGACTGTTTTTTGGCTCTCTTCACGCAAATAGCACGACTTGCGCAAGCGTTGCGTCATGTGGTTTGTCATAACCAATATCCGGTATGAACTGAAGTGTTGTTTGCAGTTTTCGGTTGACAAAAATCCTTTGCGGCAAACTGTGTTTATCCTCCTGAATTAATGAACCCTAAATTCTAACTATGGCAGTTTACAAAAGTATCCGAATACACGTAACGTCTAAAGGTTCGATATCATTTGGCTTCAGTGACTATCAGCGAAAAAATGGACTACTGTTTAGGTCCAGACCCATTCAGTGAGCATATTTAAAATCCCCAAGAAATGTATATAAACCAGGGACTCAGATAGCTACTGTAATCTATGATGCTTTGTGTTCATTCAGTCGTCTCTGCTGTAAATGACCAAGATCAAGATGACATAGGTGAAATCTAAAACATAATGAGGCTGTCCTCAACTGTCAAGTTCGTGATGAGCAAATTTCTCGACTGTCCTCACAGGCTACTAATGACCGAGGCAAAAACCGATGGGCAACTATCATCATCACCACCACCACCAACAGTAGTCACATTCCGTCCCTTACTCAACAGATGGTTGACTGAGGATCGTATCGATTAGACATCTAATCCTAGGTACACTTGTCACTTGTCCTAACTAAGCTGAGCAGACTGTTACGCAACAGTCAATCGACCTAGTAACGAAAACTCGAGAAAACGTGGGATTTTGTGGAATTCTGATGCAACAAGCAACCAAGCCACCAACCATGTCTGTTATCGTGACCGTAACACAGACCAACCGTCTGTAATCATCTATGGTGCGCAGAAAAGCAAGTGTTTATAACCAATGGCATACAGTGATTATTTCGGAAATTGACCATTGTAGACTGAATAGACAGGGATTTTATTTCAATTTGAACATCACCCACAATTGATCGCAGCTGTCGCATTCCCATAGACTTTCCAGTCGGCCCCTTTCGAAAAGAAGCACTAGACTCAAGTTTCGCTCTCATTAGAGCTCGTCAGTAGTGCATATCATCGCCACTGCCGGGACTTGAACCACGGACATTCAGGGATTATATTATTTGGTCTGCACAATGAACGGCAACACTTCATACAACACTGCATGCGCTGATTCTTAGAGGTAGTCAGAAATAACTTTGCTATGTAAGAGTTATGAGACTTATTTGCGTAGGTGTTCACTTTACCCATGATCAGTCTACCACAGAAAAGATAAGCAATTTAATGAAAACTCAAGCATGTCCACCTATTCTTACGTTTGTTCCTTTTCCGATTAATTCGTAGCACTCATCAGTTTCCTTTTTTTGTACTGAAGCCTCAGATATAGGCTGGCAGCTGAAACTGATGATGTGCATGTCATGAGTCAAACTTGGTATTTACATGACCATCGATTCCACAAACACTGGTGAAACTGGACTGGTAATCCTCGTGATTTTACTTACTGATAGTGATAAGGTGGGCAGTGCAAATCCCCAGTTATTAGGCTGTCTTGTTGCTAACAACACTAAATCAGCATCAAAATGATATGTCAAATAAAATTCATCCAGTCAAATACTGACACCTAAAAGTGACAAGGTTGACGGAATGTGAAGCAGACGAGCTGGAAAAGTATACGACTAAAAAGGTGCAAAATTGTAGAGCGACAACTATTAGGGTTTTTGCCTCGCTCCACAGCAATATCATCAACATGGTTGGAATATCATACACTTGTCATAAGCCGCATAAAAGTGCAAGTTGAGGTCAGATCATTCCATCCTGATCAACTTGCATGAGATAACCACACATCTTTGACACAACCGGGATGTAAATTCCTATCCAAATTGGTCATGGCACTAGTGCTGCTCGGCCACATTCTCGTTTGTATAGTGTACTGATCAGCAACCACATACGTTGAAAAATTGGGCAGTGCATGACTGCAAACACGGAAGAGGCTGTCTGCTAGCTTTTAGAGGTTCCAGTAAAATGGGACTAATGTTCAGCTTCTGTTGCCCAAATCCGCGATTGGTTAGCAGTAATACTATGATTAGCATTGCTGGTGGATGAATTGTAGCAGCGAAAACCCACATATCTGCTAAGTCCACTACTATGAATAGGTGAATGAGGTACCCACTCAACCTGTAAACAGTTAACCACATTTCCATTCCATTCGCTTTCTCTCTCCTCTATCGTGAGAAAAATCTGGTTATTATATTTTTTTGAAATCAGCTATGGGTATACGAAATATCACAAGAATTCCTCCCAAAATTGACCTAGAAATAAGCCTGTCTATATCTGGACTACTTATCACGTTTCAACAAGTTATCATATCTTAATAAACACGAGGGATTGAAACAGAAAGTAATATCCTTAGATATCAAGGATGAACTGCCCGTTTAGGATTAGAACGCAGACAATCCATGTGAAAAATAGACTCAAATTTGACGCAAGCGCAAGCCGTGCTCTTGGAAGAGGAGAAAATGAAGCAGTTAATGTCGTGTTCTGTCCCTCCCGTTATTGGAACGGTTACATTCATTAAGAAACCTAGCTGACAGCATAACACGCACATCGATAATAGTCATTTGGACGACTGTTTGTGGTCTTTTCATTATCAATCAAACCACAGAAAAGTGAGGTGTGAGATTCACACCTCTGTTCGGATTAATCGACCTGGTAACCACTAGCATCTTGCGTGACCGCGTGTTGCAAGTGGTATCTCGCAGCGTCTGTCTTTTTGTTCACACCGTTATTCACCACAGTAACCGACCTCATCATCGTCATATTCTAACGTCAAACGCTTGAGGCAGACTTGAAAACGGCCTCAGTTTGACCCCACCGGCACATAACCTCATTGTTTGGACAGAGAAGAAGGGTCCAGAGGTCTATCTCATAGTGCTTGTCTGCCACTAACGGTGGCTTGAATGTTTGAGGGGGAGGATAGGCCACAATTCTGTGCTAGCCAGTGGCCAAAGCTAATGCGTGAATTTCATGTTAGAACGTTTATCAACGGCGACTTGTAAGACACTCGTTGTTCAGAGTGACAGAATATACGTTATCAGATGTGCAGTGTAATATAGTTCTTCTCTTGTTAAATTACTGCCCTATTTACCCAGAAGGTGAACGTTAGTCAGTATCATATGAATATCCTCAACTACACATGTAATGATATTCAAGTTGAATAGTTTTCTGTGAATTGGTCGGACGAAGAGTATTTTTCAGTACTAAGATGAAAGAAGACTTCAGTAAATACTTTGGTGAACAGCAGATAAATTGGAACACACGAAGTAAAGAACGTACGAGGGAGCCTTATTTCCGTCTTTATCGCAGCCATTCTGACAGTGTGATTGCATAATGATGCGTGCTGAGTGCTGCTAACAGCACAGAAAAAACAGAAATACTTCAACCAGGGTTGCCGATCTCATGCAGAGAGACTTGCTACTGACTAACTGTATTTTGTTTTAATGTACAAAAGAAGCTCATTATGGGGGCATGAAGCCATATCACAGCACTCAAATTAACAGAAAGAGCAGAGTGCAATGGCATCCACGTTACTGGCACCAACTACTTTTATATGAGTCACCAAGTTTTTGTTAATATACCTGTTACAAGTTCATGCTTCATATGTTAATTTGATCAACAATGACGCTGAATGTATGTATATTTATATTTATTGGTGTCATACGAAAACACTTAGGTCATTACGATAGAAAACAAATTTAACCTGGCCAGATCATCGGACAAAACAGACAACTAGACTTTACAGAAGTTGTGGATAAGTATAGAAAGCCCACACTCGATCTGTGATCAACCTCTGCATGACATGCGGTTTAAGTAACAGCAAGATATAGGACTATATTGGTGTTTGTTGGGAAAACAGCTGGATAGGGTTCTGTGCCAAATCAGCGGATGCGAGTGACATTGAGGTTCGCAGAGTGCTTCGAAGAACATAATATAGCCCGCGATAACTTTTTACAACACCCTACCCGAAAAAACGAAAATTAACGGTGATAGGCATGGTGACAATAAACAAACCGGATATTTGGGCTTTAATACTGAAGGTGAGGGAAAAGAACTATTTTGAAATCCAATTTCAGCCTTGACAAACGATGAATACTCGTGACTTACCTCCCGAAACAAAGCACTTCTCATAAGAAATGTGAGTGCTAACACTCAGATGGACAGGCGGTTAACGGTTATCCTAGGCCACATTAGGAAACACGGAGGAGTTGAGAATTCATACGATGTCATCACAAAGTAGAGTTAGGAGTCAAAGAAATTTTACTAGTCTGCGATGCTTTTCCACAACCTGTTTAATGTTTCAGTTTACAAGGCCTCAGTGCTCCTGATCAAGACAAACACCGATTTGGATGTTGGGAAATGACAAAAGTAGAAGCTATTTCTTCTGGGTCAGCTGATCGCTGTTGTCCTTCCACATTTATGAAAGAAGAACCCGTCGCGTACTTTGAATACTTGTAACGTAGTCTGTGTTTCCGACACCGTAAGAGACTTTGCGTAAATTCGGCCTTTAAAGTAAGGAGATACCAATATAGTCCGTCCAAATTAGGTTGCATTGGCTAAAACTATACACAAACTATATGGTTATCAATGTGAGTTCATTTGCTTGGTTGAAACACGTGAAATTTTACTCTCGTGTTATCTGTAACCCGAGTAGACGGTGACAGAATGTGTAACTAATAACTCAATTCTGTGCGTTGCTTAGGGATTGCTCAACGGAAAGTAGCATATTTTTTGGCAAAAATATCCTGTTCATGTCCGTAACTGAACTAAATCTGAACAAGTGAAGGAAAGGGTTAGTGGATAAGCACATTTTTAACTGACCTACCGTAGAAATAACTACGCAGGACCATCGGTTCTTTTAAGTAAGTTGATGAGTTTATGCTTAACAAACCGCTAGCTAATGTGCAACATAATATGGCATATATGAACCAGCGATATTCAGGCCACGCAAACTTGGACAAGAGCGGTCAAGATTGTCGTGATTTAGCGCACCTACCAGTGAATGCGGTGGTAGTCCTCGAAAGATTGCTCTGCCCTCGTCTGTCTTCTTTCCATTGCCTTTAGACTGGACGAGTACTTGTGCGCATGGGCGGCGTGTATATGCAGTCTGGATTCAATTAGACTTTGAGCGACAGCAACGTTGGCACCGTCTGTCTCGTTAGCAAACGAGACTACCACAGTCTCACTCCCAGAACGCCCATCTTGTTGGGATAGAAGAGGAGGTTGGGCACGTACCCCCGCTGGGCTCGTTAGCAGAGTACCATCTGTTTGCCCTTTCGCACAAGAGTATTTGTCCACGTGAAGTTTTCTTTGTGTGTTTGTCTCAGTGCACATGTTCCATAACTGACTTTAGCCCCTGACCACCGTCAAATGTTTCGTCTGGGAAGCAGTATACGAAGGCCATGCTTGGGAATGCCACACAAACCAGCGGCACACAGCATACCCCAGCAAGGTAGCTTTGTTTCAGTTTAGAAAGCACTGACAGATAGTGCACACCCAACTGTGTTCAAATCAGTAGTATTGAGTGTCCGGGCGAAAAGTTCATAGCAATCACAAATATACCAATTTACTTCTAGGGACGGGAAGACTTACGACTTAAGTATTCGAGAAAAGTTGTCATCGACTCACTCAAACTGTGCAAAACAGTTCAATCCGGTCATTTAGCCTACTATAGCCACATTTTTACCTTGGATTATCGACTAAAAAAACGGTCATGGCGGTCCATTCGTGCAGCATTCAACTTGGCCTTTAGCCAAATATCAATCAGAAACTGCAGCCTCCCGCAAACTGATGGCCATGGTTGAGGGCTTATTAACCGGAAAACAAATAGGCCAACCTGATGACCAGGATGTGACCTAGGCGTTTTGTTCGCTTTGTAGTGGTACATGCACACGTACGCAAACATAAGTCACGGTGACAGTCAACAGACAACTACAGTGTTTTGTGGCCACATGTACATTGAACTGACCAGTTTCAACTTGCAACACGTGCATGTGTGTACTGACGGAAGACGTGTTTGTGCCAGGTAGGCTTTAGTCCTAGAGACGTGCACCAAAAAATAGTTTGGGGTTGAGTCGTTGTACCTATGTGATCATGACACATGCCATAAGTACCTTGAACCGGTTCAAACCTGTTCCTGTATGGTTTAGTTCCAAAATGTATCTGTATGAGAACTAGATACTTCAGTTGCGAGATACCAGTAAGTGTGCCGTTAAAATTAAATATGTATGCGTCACCGACTAAATTCGGAAAAATCTCTAAATGACATTAAGTGTGATGAAAACGCTATGCATTGAATACACAATAAAGAATGTCCGAGTTTTCGGTGTTACTTCGTGTTCTATTCGATAGGGTACATGCTACTTAAAGGCACGGAGTTGCTGTTGCTAATTTCAATGTAGCTAAAGTCTTGACTTCCAAAACTTAAATCCATAATTGAATAAATTTTATGTTTTCCATGTGTAACAACAGCCGATCCGGCGTTCTACTCCAAACAAATATCTGCCTGAGTTTCTCTGGAGATCATGAAGAGTATACAGTTCAATTCAAAACACAGCTTCATCAACCAACAAGTGAAAAGGAGATTAGTACAACCAGTTCATAAATTCGCAATTCATAAGTTATCTGATTAGGATTGGTTGAGACTCGAACTAATTATGGAATCGATAGAGGACAAAAGACACGGATACGGCAGAATAACTCTCTAGGCTTGAATCAGTTCGAAAGTGTGATTAAAACGTTGAGGCGGTCAGCTTCCAGAGAACGAAAAGTTTAACAAAATCTCGGGACCAACTATTTCATCAAGACTCATGTCATACAGTTCAGTGGATATCAATGGAGGTCTTCGCAACTAATCAATACCTGTTCACTTCCTTTGTAAACTTAGAAAATGGTGAGAATTTGGGTCGGTGCACAGGTAGTGACAAAACAGAGGGGTAGATGATAAGGCGTGGGTTCGAGATTTCAAATGTAAAACAAAGATGCGAGTCTGCTGATTTTTGAAAAGGTATGATATGCATGGAATTATTGCTTAACGCCGAGCCGATGTACTTCGTAGATAAAGTTTAAGGTATGACCCTAATTTCGATGTGGACTTTTGGTCATTCTTGAAAAACTATTCAGATTAAGACAGAAAAATAAAGATTCATTTTTTATAGGTGATGAACATTAGAGAGTATTCTTTATACCATATATTAATGGTACTTAAAACGTATCTTTGTACTGCTGTAATCACAGCGGTTGCACATACCGTGCACCACCAAGCGAATGCAATATCACCTTCTCATACGAGCACAACATAAAGCGATGCAAATCACCATCCCCTCAGACTGGAACAGGCAGTCTACGCAGCCACTAGTTTCTGTTAAATGGACAATCTATTTTCTGCCTACTTTGGACATCAGGAGAACCTAGCAGTGTCTACTTATTAGCAATCTCAGCCACCACAGTAAATACGGCCCCATATCTTGCCGGGAAAGACCAAAGAGAGCCCAACCGGGGCTCAGGACATAGTTGGAATATTTTGCCCGTACCGACTGAGTACGGGTCACGTAGACCAAAAAATTAAACTTACAATGACTTCTATTTCCTAACTACCGTAATCAAATTCGACGTTAACCTTTACGTTCACAAAACAATGTCTCTCCTTTGATGCAGGTATTGCATGAAGCAGATCATATTTTGGTGAAATAACTGAAATAACGTAGAAGCACAGAGAGTCCAAAAAAACGACTGCAACCAAGACTTCTTCGCAGTATACTGTATTAAATTAAGGTATAAATTGTGTACAATGAGTTGGCTAAGTTCAATGCATTAGAGCCTTGAAACCACCGGTGTGTGAAGTCAAACATATATATATATATATATATATATATATATATATATAT
>JTDE01004884.1:24806-42331 GCA_014338405.1 Paragonimus skrjabini miyazakii
ACTTGAACCACGGACACGCTGATCATGAGGCAACTGTGTTTACCACTGCGCAATTGAATTCACATTAGGCACGACCGAATTATCATATGTGAACACTCAACCACTTTCGCTTGTGAGTAATGATCGAGTTGCCCGATCGCCTCGAGAGAAGACACAGTTACTGTCTGTTAACTCCAATCGTTGACCCCTCGACTAGGACTCCTCTCCAAGTTGAAATCACAGAAATCATTGGCTTTTTGATCGGTATTTGATTTCTAAGGTCTATGGGAATGCGACAGCTGCGATCAATTGTGGGTGATGTTCAATCTATATGAAAATTAAAATCCTCTACTACTCATCAGTAATCAAATACTGCATTTAATTACATTCGAAGCTGAATTAATACTACGTAAGTAAACATGCTTCGCTAAACGTCGTCGATTCATACAATCAAAACGAACTTTGGAACACGTCAGAAAACGTTACTGAAATGATTAAAACGAGAATGTTATTAAGTAAATTTATCAACTTAAAATAATCAACCCTGATATTTTAACACTGGGCGTTAAGTAACTTGCAAAAAATCGGACCAAAGCAACATCCGCGGTGGAAAATGTCGCAGATGGGATAAAAATGTTGATGACTATGTAACTAAATGTAAACTGTAATGAATCGTAAGGTTGTGTTATTTTCAATCCATTTATCAGTAATGAAGCGAGTTTATGTTCCTTATTTTTGTTTATTACTTATGTATATGTATATATACTGCATGCATAGATATCGGATGATACACCGATAAATAAAGCATCATCGACTATTTCTACATCAAAATATGTGGTTCTAACTATGCTCTGGTTGAGGTGAATATTTCCACAATTTAGCCACAGCCATGTGTTGATTGGAATCTTTCACTACGTCCACATGTGCATTTCAACAGCGTTAACATTTTGATGCATGGAAAGCTATTCGTTTTACAAAGTTTTAATAATTAGTTTTTTCTCGACTTTTTCTTTAATGTTCCAATGAAGTCTTCTGTTTGATGGCTCTAACGGTTGGTTGCATCTGTTTGGTTTATCAAAGTACTACATAAACTGTTTTCTGTTGCCTGAAAGACAGTCTTCTATTTTGGTGTCCAGTTTGTCTGGAGTTCCAGTTTTACTTGCCTACTTTACCGGCTCTAACCGGTAATTTGAAAGTCCGTGAAATATGATCTTCAAACCAAACGTTAATAAATGCAATACATGCGCAAGGCTAACGGCTACAACCTACGTGAATATTGTGAATTGCATTCCCCGGTTCATGATGAGTAAGTCCTATAGATGAACTAGATTGGGACTTCGTATGACATTAGAGTTAAGTGCGTTGGGAACAGCTGAATCAAGAACTGAAGTTGCCCACAAAGCAATATTGTCCGTTGTGATTAAGAACTGACCAAACGGCCGATAGCTATTGAGAAAATGTGGTATTACATCAGTCTCCTCTTATGAATTGGTAATAGGATTTGCATTGTTCCACTTCATGGTATACCGTGGGCCCCATACTTACCCGTTTTCACGCTGATCTACTTGCGTTCCCCATAAACTCAGCAACTCCTCATGCCCACCAGATTATAGACAATGAATGAACCAAACAAAATATACTTTATCATGGGGAAATATTCAATATCCCACTATAAACCAACTGGTTGAAAAACAAAGTTATTATCTAATGATTATTCAGTGATAGTTTTAGCAGGTTTTTTCAGCCAGCTATTCCTTGAAAACCAACCGCTGTCCAGAGAGAACCACGTGGACAGTCTGCGCTTTAGTTAGAGTGTGATTTCTAGTAGTCCCGTTCTCTGCCATTACCGATACAAACCCTATTAACTGAACTTCCGGTCAACTACCCTGTGCCCTTCATCTCGATCAAGTGAACTAATGACAACCATCTTGCAGAGGCCATCCTATTATGAACTTTGTCCCAATCAATTGGATATCACAGCAAGCACTTGTAGCTCCCTATCACTGCCACAGTACACTAACAGTAGTTCTGCTAGCGGATACAGGATAATACCGTTCTAAGGTCATGTGTAGTCGTTCTCTGTTCGAGTGCTAACTATCTATTCCGGTCAAACAACAGAGGTACACAAACGGTCGCTCTCGGTAAACAACAATCTGGCCTGAATGACCTCGAATCTGACAGGATGGCCTATACTATCTTCTTATGCCCTTGACTGTTGTGTGATGTACTATTTATAACTGACACGGGATCTTTATGTTTTCGTATCCTGCAGGTAAGACAGTGTATGCCTACAGGTCACTAATTGTGTACCGATGTTCAGGCATTTAATGGGTGATTGTTGGTGAATCAAATGAATTTTGCCAACTTATGAGACACTGACTACGAACTGGAACTTGACCTTCAGTGTTTCAATCTGCGAGTACCGATGCCATTGGGAACCAACATGTTTCATACAATATAGGATGTTCCCATGTGTTTCAGTATAGTGTCATGCAGTTCAAGTAAAGATAGATAGTGCAGTTGCCCCCAGAACAACCGAAATATTACGCTGACTGGGACCCCTTGGACCGTGTTCCAGAAAGTACTAGTTAAAGTTGTCAACTTTTCACAATTCCCATGTTACTACTGAGACAGTGAAAATAAAGCCTACCTTGAGAACATGTAATCGGGTTTCAGAATTAACACAAATTATTCACCAGTGCTCACACTTGGGCCAAGTGACATCGATCAGTTTACGCTAACCTCCGTCACACACCTGGTGCACTGAGGGATGATCGATAGGAGGGTAGAAACACATCACTACAAATAAAAGTGTTGTTCTTTGGACAAACACGTGTAACCCCTGAGTCGGTATGATTACAACACGCGGACAGCAAACAGGAGTCGCAAGATTCCAGATTACGTCACCTCAATTGATTGTGCGCATGCCAAACAAGTAAAGGCAGCTCATCATCCCCTCGTTCATTCTCTGTGCCTTGCCCACCAATGGGTCCAGGGCAAACACACATGCAACCAGTGGCAAATCAGTTGCACATGGAAATTTGACACGTGTTTTGGGAGTTTATACCCACAATCGATTTGGGAACTGTCCTTCTGATATGCTCATACTCGTAGGGTTGAAAGTTTTCGTGTCAGTAGTGAGAAAGACTGATCGGATTATTACCATCTAGATTAGAAGCAGTAACAGGTGCTTCAACCCTTCTTTTTGTACAGCAGGAAAAAATGTATACATTCTATTGGGTGAACAATTGTAAGGATTTCGTAGGAAATGGTTATTCGATTAGACAAGATATCGAGTAAACGTTGTTCGAGACTAAACACTGACGGGAAACCAGACCCTACCTGGAACGGGGAAAAGTTCCTCAATCAAATGAGGACTTCACTGTTGCTGTTCTGCAGTCGCTGGCACATCTATATTATGTGGTCGGGTTGAACTCTGTACGGAATCATTAAATGAAGAGTGAAAAACTGCATTTAGAGCCGAATATCTTCTTGCAGGCAGATAATAATCTTGTTCATCACTTAGATTGTTTACATCACATTTGATGGGGTTTATTTTAATCTGGCAGTAGCCCAGTAGGTCGATGAACTTCCACATCTAGATTGCTTACAGGGTGTGTGAAGGACTGGTTCGAACTACATCATTGCGTTTGATATGAAAGGCAGATAATTTTGCTGTCAAGTCTTGGATCGTGCAATTATCATTGCCATCTTCTACATTACAACAATCATTACTCTACAGTGATAACAAACAGTGCTGCTTTCTTATACGGTGCCATTCTCGCTCCGTTTGTTTTGTACTGTATGGGGAGAGTCAAAATTATTTATCTCAAATATGTGGACGATATTACGCCAAATGCTCTGTTAGTCACTTTGTTTACAAACTGCTGTGTATCACATTTTTCTCCGGTCACCCTGTAAGCATTTACTTCCTGATCATGGTAAACGTAGATGGACATCAGATGGACATCGTTTACACTGCCGTGTAACCGTCAGTTTGCTAATTTATCTTCTCAGTTCTCCTACCTATCAACTAAACACAGCATGGTAACCAGTTTCTGACGATGCATGCATTTATGCACCTTCTGTTCCTCCGACTCAAAGTGGTCTATACTTTGTGTATTTATGTTAAGCAAGTGTACCTCTTATAAACTTTGGGTTGACCAAATTTGAACTCTTCCGCACCGATTGTAGTGCTCGCCATTGATTAGATAAGTCATTAATTGAAAGATGAAAAGTCGTCATTTAGATATGTGTCGCTGGAGTCAACGGTATCCAATTGTTACACTCACATTATCATATTCTATCAACGGGGTTAGGTTTTTGTGGACAAAGTTCACTCATATGCCTCTCACTTCTTGTGTTTCAGATGGTTCCATTAGGTGTCGAATCTAACTAATACGATTTCTATTTAATCCCCTTTAGTACATTACATCAACGTACAAGTTTTCAGTTTTTATCATACCCTGTATAAGTGAACTATTCAACAAAGTGTTCCGTCAGTTTAATCATTGACCCGGGCTTATCGCAATTCCTATCAGGAACTTTGTCTTAAAGGAATACTATTCAGTTTGGTGATCACTGAGTTCGTTCATTGCCATGGAAATCAGAAACTAAATTCATATAGATTGAACATCACCCACAATTGATCGCAGCTGTCGCATCCCCATAGACTTTCCAGTCGGCCCCTTTCGAAAAGATGCACTAGACTCGAGTTTCGCTCTCATTACAGCTCGTCAGTAGTACATATCATCGCCACTGCCGGGACTTGAACCACGGACATTCTGTTCATGAGGCAACCGTGTTTACCACTGCGCCATTGACCTCACATTAGGCACGACCGAATTATCATATGTGAACACTCATCCACTTTCGCTTGTGAGTAATGGTCAGGTTGCCCGATCGTCTCGATAGGAGACACAGTTACTGTCTGTTAACTCTAATCGATGACCCCTCTACTAGGACTTCTCATCTGTAAAGAAACTAAATTGTTCGAGAATATGAAAAGATGGGAATATAATTATTACAAGAAGAAAAAATTGAGTGAGAAACTAAACGCTGACATGCAACAGGTCGACATACCGAGTCATCCTAACCACTACTCTAATAAATAGGGTACCTCATGGCTGGAATCTGTTATCTCCAAAATAATTAATCTATTATCGTTTGTTTTTCTTACTTCAAGATAAATCATCACCAGTTACTTATGATCTGTTTACTTTCTTTTCTGAACAGCAACATTTTACTGTAGTGACTTGTAGTTCTCATAACGTAAATGCCACGGAAACCTGCTCTAAACTGTAGGAAACATATGTGGATTCACAAAACCATTGTATACCAACACGTGTAAAACCAGCAAATTGACCATGATGCATCACTTTAACTCCTGTATCAAATTTATTCTGAAGATATTTATTAAGCCCTATCACACGTACATTTGAATGCCAGTACGATCTATGTTGTCAACAATCTAGAGCTTCGTTGTGATTTGATCTGAGCAGATTTTCATTGGTCACTAGCTATGTACGTGGGATAAGTGTTTCCCGTTTCGTTAAGAAATATGTTAGGTTGGATTGAATGGTTCAAATTGATTAGGGTTAAGTCAAACGTATGTGGTAAATCTTTGAACTCATATTTTCGATGCCCAAACGATCTTCAACTCAAGTCTCCTCTTTCCGGGTCATGTATGACAGGATTGGAGACTGCCAAATCGACTTCGGCCATGCGGTACCGAGTCATGATATGAATGCTGTCCTGTCAAAATTCCTTATAAAGATGTATGCGGATACATTAAGCGCCTCCGGTTGACTAAAGCATTTGTCCTGGGTTTTCCCCCAAAATACTCTCAGTTTTTTCAAGCTGTGAATCATCACTGGACATTATATTCTTGTCCTATTGATAATGTGTATACATTAGACACTAAGTTGCATGAACCCGATTGGCATGTTCTCAAATAACAACCGTCCATCTAGATTGATTCTGTCGGTCACGGAACCACAACAGCTGTGCACTGATTACCTATTCACTTGTTTGTATCATTGTGGGCACTGCACGGAAGTCATGTGATTAATTGACTAATTTCGACCTCAACGTTGATCAGCCTCCTTTGTAGCATCAGGTACTCGATTACACACACTCAGGGACGCATGTGTAGATGACGCACATAATATATGGGTCTAACGTGATAAGGCTGAACCACTCTGTTTGATGATCCAGTTTGCGACATTTGTTCCATACTGTTCACCTGATCTGTTTTCAATTCTACATCCATAAATTAAATGACCCGTAGCTGTATGTGTTGTTGATCTCGTTCTCTGCCCTGACGGTCTTATTACCCGAACGATACCTTTTTACATCCTCTTCCTTTTGCCCATCCATCGACTGTCTAATATCCGGTCAAGCAAATAACATGACCTCAATTTGTCAGCCATACGGGCAGGGTCAAATTGCTAGCAGTCATGTGTTCCGCAACCTGGATAACAAATCTTGTGGCTTCTGAACCAGTGTCTGTTGGTCTGGTTTCAATAAATCTACTGGGACGCCCATCTGTTAGTCTTTCAGCCTCAAATTTCTGCTGACGTAAATCGAACACTGTCATCAGACAATATTACAGCGTAATTTAGGAATTCCTTACTCAATATACTGACCACATTTCATATACCATACTTTCACTGCTCTGAACATAAAAAGGCGAAATCAGATAACTGTAACTGATTGCACCCCTTTACCGGGAGTATTACAGTTTAATCGCCACCCATTATTTCATTACAAATACCAGTATACTGACTTAGTGAAGCTTGTGACAGCGAAACGTGTAATAAGAGATGTAGAGTTAATCGATTAATCGTAATTTATTCTATCGGTTCAGATTTCCTTTACCGATCGAGGCACTCATACAACCATCATCATTTTGTTGTGTCACATGTTTGTTACCCTTTCCAACTCAGATTTCGAGCACATGGGGTTTTCATGACACAAGTCGCAAACAAGTCAGCAATATGTTTGACACATCTGCAAATGCTATATGCACCAGTCCGGTTTAAACAAACATACGAGTTAGTTGTTCAAGTCATGGGTACAAGTGCTTGACGCACATGATAGTGCAAAAGTATGGAAAACAAAACAACCATTCGTCATCCACGTTCGGTCGAGCTGTACTTCATACATGACAAACGATCGGTTAATGTTTATCACAGATGTGGCGATAAGACTATTTGTGCCCAGGTAGCAGTCGATCAGTTTTTCGACCGATCGTGATGATGTGGTGGACCAGAAACAATTCTGAGCGTGACCAAACAGAGTCGAACTTGTTTTTGTTACATTATCCGAAGTTGCAAGCACTCCCACACTCGCCGATTTTATACATCCAGTTCAATAAACTCAAGCAGATTGAGTCAAATGAAACGATGATATTTCTGTTAGGTATCTCTTGCCTGAAGTTTTGTATCCACACCGTCCCCTCGTAGGTAGGTGTGCGTCGGAGAGAAAAGGCAAGCACATATTTTTTCTTGCTTGTGTGTTAATCGGAGAATACAACTTGTTGGGCGGTTCATATATGTTAAGCTTAAATGGGCATAGTTGAAGAGACATTTTTGAACGTGAGCACACTGAAAAAGGATACTAATACGACCGAAAAACACAAGCAGCTAGTGCAAAACAGTCAGACCCAGACAGAGCTACATACTTGTTGGAAAGTATTATGGAGGGTCTCAAGAAAACTGTAATGTTGGTTGATCCTTGCCTATTAGCCGATAGAGTATAGTTCTATCATTTCATTCGGCTCAATAGTGACCATACAATTAAATGGTGGTTTTTACTTTTGGTAGATCCTCTCAACTGCGTTATCTTCCAGTCTCTACACCTTTTGGTCAACCTTCCATATGTTTACCTAGATGTTTCATAGTTGTCGTAAGGTATTCGGAATATCGCGGGAAGAGCGTTCGTTGAAAACAATGGAGTTTGCCTAGTTGCATTAAACGTTATGTCGTCTGGTTCACACTCAGTGAAAGGCATTAGACGTATTGGATAAATCTCGTTGCCTTTCAAGAAACGACAAGACAAAAGTATTTGAAAATGACGTGTTGTTTTTGTTTGATGATCTACATATCCCGTATGGCTGTCCTAGTAATTGCAGATGTAGAGACACTGTCCGTAAATCGAAGCTATGATGAACACATGTTTACTAACTCTTTAGACTGGCTTACCACGTCTCATAAAGTATGATAGGATAAACAGTAGGTGTTTGGTGGTCAGAATTAGACGGAACACATGATCAGTTTCCAGTTTGTTGATACTCCTGAAGCATGCGTATACAGTGAACTTTGACCATACATCCTACTATAAGAACGACAGATGCTCAAGGTTGTAGATTCTGTGAACTACAGTGCGTCTCAGAAAAACGGCACAGTCAACTCAAAAATAAGTCCGTATTTACAAAGACGTGTTCTAAGATCACTCAGAAATCGTGTGAAATTTCCAGAAACTAAACACACTATCAGCAGTGCTAATACGTTTCAAGTAATCTATCTCTTAAAAATGATGTTAAACCGTAATCTTCATGAACAATTATTTGATGTATTCACATCGTTTGGAGGATGTCCACCCCCCGTTATTCAACCTATACTCTGTTTATAATGCACAAAAGTTTTTCTAACCCTTATCACTGTATTCTCAACTCCTTCCAAGCGTATCACGTTACCAATGTGTGTAACCTGTTAGGTAGGGGTGTAACTATTGCATCCCAGTAACACGCGTTGGCATGCTTGATTGCCATGCCTTCGTCACAATAACTGTTGTGATACGAAAGCGATGTCATTGTACAAAGCATACTACACGTTAATTTTACTGAACAAAATTAATGTGAACGATAATGACAGCTTGATAATATTTTCTTCGACTATGTTGGAAAACGAATTATTCTGTTGGTGAATATGTGGTTGTTGTCAGGTCTAATACATGCACACCCGTGTTCCGAATCGATCTTGCAGCCTTGGTTTCCATATGTTGCTACCATCGCAGACGTTTCTTGAAGTCATGCGCAGGGTAGCAACAAGCCCACATCCTCATGCATTTTGTCGAACTCGGACAGTTTTTATTCCCTGAACGGAGCCCACAGCTGCTGCGTCCGTTGAGTGGCGCGTGTTGATCGCTTTACCAGGTATGGCACATCTGACTGTCGGATTAGCCCCCTTGCATGTATCCTGATTCAGTTGGAGTTAGACAGATAAGGTGAAACCAGACAGGAACGTTTGGTTGTTAAACCCACACATGTTACGGACATCGGGTGAGAGTGGTTCCTACGTCTGTTCAATGAATGCACAAAGGCAGTCAGCGTATCAACCAGAGATACTGTTGGTTAGAAAGTTAATTTCAGTTTTCTAACGAATGAGGCTTACTCGCGTTCACAGTTTTCTTACTTTACTGAGCAGTATGGAGACATTATCAGACCTGAAGACGGTGATTGGAATTACACCAAATTTTTCACCCATTTATGACAAGGTCAGATTAAGCTGATTTTACTAATGCAGTTACTTATCAATTGAACCGAATTAATGGGTCGCTTGTGAATAGCTAAACATCATATCGTTTGGTCCCAGCTAATCACGTGCGCACGCGATGTTGAATGAGGTCAGAAAAAGCGGCTTCTATCTCCTGTTGAGATAGCAAGCACCATAGTTTCTTCCGGGTACTGACTAAGAGCTCCACACATGCGACAGTCATGGTCACACACAGCTGAACATCCGACAGCAATGCGAGCAAACGATTTATGCTTCAAAGGATGGTAATGACCGGATTAATTTACCGTTCGAATATCGTCGAATTGGCGCCATATAGGTTTATTTGGGAAAATTTGTTGTATCTGCACTGACCTGACAAGAATCGGGTGATAATGGAAGCCTACAGAATTCAACTGACTTATTCCTTTGGGAGTTTTCCCATTCCCCCAAGAGGTGCTAAGACTCTAATTAAACGGGGGTGATTGGTTAATTGACCTGTTCAGAGAGGGTGCCTCAGTATCCTCTTGAATGTTTTTTCCACTAATAGCGAACATAAACGATAGTATTAAATTGTTTTATGTGTATTAAAACAAACTAAAATTAGTGTTCCGATTCAAAATTAAGGAAGCCTTTAAATTGTCTTACTATGAATAGATCGCTTTCTCTCCGTTTCGACAGTTTATTGTAACTTCAAAAAGAGGGATATCACAAAGACGATCCCATGCCAATAACCGATGAATCACAATGGGGATTACAGTAGGAAGACCGGGTAAAATCCATTTTGGTAACCAACTACAACATTAAAGTAGCTTGATCATATAGACTTTACATTGTCTATTGTTTTACCCCATACTATTTATCAATAAAAATTGTCAGTGACAGCCAGTCTACGTAATAGTAATAATAATAAGCGTTTCAGACCAGATTTCAGAACAAGGACGATAGTTTAGTGAATTGTATTAGTGTAAGCAACAAGGATGCATCGAATTTCAAGTGACTGTAAGATAAATCTCATTTTTAAGCCATTCAAATCCTTCACAAAGCTTTGACTACAAATTTCATCTCATTTCGTTAAATTATTACTCATGAAAGTCAGGTCATTGTACGCTTAGACACAGTATTGGGATTGGTTGTTGCAAATGCAGCGCCTTACAAAGTGAGATATGATTAATAGAAAAGGGATTATACTGCATCTCAAGTTCTAATTTTTGAAAATTTGGTACGTGACAAATGTCACATAAACCCAGTTAGCCCCATTGTGTTCGGACAGCTTGTATAAAATCAAAGCTCCACAATGACTTATCGCTGGTCTGACTTTATCTTCTTCGTGTTGCAAGTCATCATGAATTGCGTTGTTGTCACTTCTGTTATCTTAAGTCCCCCCCCCCCCCCGAGGCCACGTGGGCACAAACGGTCAATGCTTATCGTTAGAATAGAGGGCTTAGAGTTAAAACTAATGAGCGACGTAATCAATCCCAAGCTCTGAACGTTGGCCATGGTCACGTGTGTGTCATAATATCGACTATCCACCGTCAAGGTAATGTCGTCATGTTCACATACATCGGTCTAATCTGACAGCTGGGCGAGTTTTGTCGCGCATACGATCTGCCAACGTAAAAGTCAATCACCTTGATCCAATGACAGGCGCACAGACTACGTCTATTGTGCCACCAAAACCATACGAACAAATCGGAATGGATATTGGCGCACATCTTGGTGTCCTCTAACTGAAAAGATAACTTTGTGTAGTACACACTTGAAATTCAACACTGTCATGTACATACAAGCTGTCGCAATACCACAAAACGGAACAAATAGCGAGAGATAAACAGGTATTAGATTTCTGGTCTTAGATATTAAGAAACACTGGTCCTCAAGCGGATGGCCAGTCAGATAAAAATAGACGGTTTCAACGCGATTTGATTGTTAGCCTCAATAAAATCAACCGGTGAGGTTTAGTCGGTACATTTTGCTGCGTAGGTACAGTAGCCATCTTCAACCCAAAACCTCTCCTTCACCTATCCGTGAACTTGTGTCGTTTTGTATTAGCAATGAGACGATCAACCTCACTAATGAACCCGTGACCATCATTTTGCATATCCACCAGATATGTGATAATCATACTTGGTGTGACCAGTCCGAAGTATTATGACAATTAACACACATCTACGTTTAGGTTGCAACTGGAATAAATCCAACTTTCTAATTTGCACTAGTCCACCAATCGGAAATCAGGAAGGCCAGGTCAGACTGATAACTAGTTTATTCATGTTTATAATATCCACAAATTGTTTTGTACAATGTTCTAATTTCATCTGTTTCAAATATATATATTACTCTGCGAGTGTAAAACAATAATAAACATCTGGCCTGTTTTTTTAAAAAAGAAGATATACATACTCTTGACGATCTGATTATATACAATCTGGGTTTTCTGAGGGAAAGAACTAAACAAATAACCGATCACAAATTGCCGGGAGACATTATCAACCATTAATGCGAGTCAGTTCTGACATTCTGTCAGAAGTGAGATCCGGTTTGACCGGGCAGGTTTGATTCGAAACTCAGCAAGTTCGCATCTACGAATGAGATTTTTGACGTCTTCCACTTCCAGTTTGATACATGACACTCCCTGGACCTCAAGAATACGATCTCCGACATGGAAAATATCCCAGAATTGGGCGGCGCACCGAACGCTTCCCAGTCGGCTGATATAAATACCTGAAGAACATATAACCACAGTTAAACATATTAGTGCAGGTAACGTGAAGGAATTAAGTATGATATACTAAGGTAGGTTTTGTATGTTTTATGTTACCAATGAGTAGTTTGACAGATCTAGTAATTTAGAGCAGCCTCACTTGAGAAAAGTCTTGGCTTCGGTTGGACCCGAGCCAGCGACAGAAACAACCTAACTAAACACGGCAAGTGCCAGCTGAGTTACGAAATAAGTTTGGGAGCCCCGACTCAGTCATTCACCTATCCCACCGCCTCACATGGTATCAAAGAAATGATCAAATGGATCACCTCGGCAGTTTACTGTAAAAATTATGGAGGAAACACCAGCGGAAGTGTTTACCTTGTGAATCGCGTGCGATAAAAAATCCGAACTGTTGCAATGTAGAAGATCTTCTCAGTATCACTCGCAGCGATCCATCTGCATATTTGCCGGCAACATGGCAGACTAGTTTATGGGGATCGATGACTTCCGGGGTAGTCTGTACTATGCATTCAGCTGTTGTAGCAGTCAATGTGTGAAGTGCTCTCACATTCGGTAGTTTGGACGGGACATGCCGTGAGAGTTGATCTGTGCAGCCGACGGAGCCGGTCGGAATGCATTTGTTACTAGATGACCGCGTGCTGGATCTCGTCAGTGTGAAAGGTCTGAATTTCAGTCCGGTTGTGGGTTGTGTAGATTCTTGTCTGCACTTCTGATTCGATGACACTCGATGACCACTATCAGCTGCAAGTTCGTCCGAAATCTGTGAAGCACGCTGAAGGCGTTCGGCGCTTATGGCCCGTCGTAAGTTCCCAAACGTTTTGCGCAATCCGGACAATAGTTGAGTAGACCCAGAACTTTGGCGTTTGAATCTGCACATGCAATGGATATGGTAAACATTCAGTAATTTGGCTTTAGGATCATCTAAGCGATAGTAAATTTGGAAATCGGAAGCCATCGCTATCACCACCTGCACCTAACAACTGTCGTTATGCTCAGACCAACCCAGTTGTTGCATCACATACAAACTTGGTGCGCTAGACGAAAACAGGAAATGTTCGGTAAATAATCCTGCAAACTGTTGCTAAGCTGACGGATTAAAGCGATCCAATAGCATGGCAACGTAAAACGAGAGTAGGATGTGAGTGAATAAACTGTGCAACCGGAGCTGTGTTGTTCGAACAAAGGTCAACAAGTTAAACAATCGGAAAAGAAAACAGGTAGAAGATTTGTAAACTTACTTGCTGTGTTTCCCGATGTCCGAAGGAACCGAATCAACCACTGAAAACGCAATACACGAAATGCCTTATATTAGATAAATATTAACTTGATTTGTCCATAAATGGAATGGAACTAGCAACATAAACAACATAATATCAAACTGTTAGCTGCACCAACGTCAAAGTTGCGTGTTCGAGCCCTCAACATCTCTCGCTAAGATTTAAACATTTTGGCATGCTTGTTAGAACTACGACAAACTCACCACGTGGGATTGTTGGTGACGTTTGTGTCTCGGCTGTGCACTGTGCCAAATGGTGTGTAGCCGGAGTGCTTGGGACATCCCAGGGTAAGGAAACGGCTGTGCAGGCCACAGGCAACTGGAATGGAAAGCCCTCTGGAATAGGTACCGGACATATTGGTGAGAGACGACTTGCTGTCGATGTAACTGAATGACGGTCTGACTGACTGGTCGAATTGTTCGAGTCCGGTCCGCTACGTCTTCGATGATATCGTGGATGTTCTTTGACATATAATCCCATGGCTAATTGTGCAGGCTTGTAATCCATAAACGTTTCAGTAGGATCCGAGTAGCGTATCTGTTTTGTTTGACTTGAACTCTCTTCAACCGCTCCGGGGGGTCGTTTTGTCCCACTCCGCAGTAGCTGTTTTGGCACGAGAGTCAGCGTCGAAGGACCTATTCGGTTATCAGTCGCCTGCTTCTTAGGCGTGCCTCGAATGGGGAAGTGATGTCGAATGTCTTCAGTCAGAGGCATCATGTTCGTTTTGTCCTCTCGGTAACTGGAAGCACGCAGAGGAACTGAGAAACCGTGCTGTGGTGATCGCCTGGTCTCTGTGCGTCCGGTGACTAACGCTCGCATAACGGGAGTTGATGGAAAATCTTCTCTGTCGTACCTGGTAGAACAGCCGAAAACAATCAAATTTTTCTGTACGTCAAGTGGACTTCACAGCATGTGGTTAAAGTAACATCCTGTCTACACAGGCTATGATTTTACTTATTGTGCGAAGCTTTAAAACGTACTGCCCTTATTGATCAAACTTCGCTAATAGTTCTGTAATCGTGAAGTCGGATCACCGGTACGGTAATTATCCGGCCTTATCAGTGTCTGTTCCTACACTAAGCCGTGGTTATAATTGTTTTACAAATTGTTTAGGCAAGGCTAAGAATTCTCAAGTGACGATTGTTTGAGCTACTTATGACGCAATATGCGCTCGTTCTGACCTCACCCCGGGAGCAAAATTTAATCTCGAAATTTAGAAACTTTGGTTAAAATTTTGTTCGGTCAATTTCTTAGAAGACAGCAGAAAACCTCCAGACTGTTACCACAACTCTCATGCGCTGAAAAAATCGTAAATGTCATAGAAAATGTCTGTTCCATTGACTTCAAAAACAACAGTGCTCACATATAAATGAATGCATGAATAACTTTTTCCCTCTTACGGTAGCATAAGGGGAGTGTAGTCATCAGATTGAATCTACCGAAAGTATATTATTGGCTTAATAGTTGTGTATCCGGTCTACTCTGACCATACATTTTGTGGTAACTATGATGGATATTTAAGTTTGTAGTAACTAATTTGTGAGTTGTGATACTGTGTGCTACTTCAATGGAGCTCTTGAAAAAAAACTTCGGATACATTTTTTCCAAAGAACTGTGATGATCTGCGAATTCCGTTACAGCTAATGTAAGCTGTAAGAATCAGTCACAATTTTTCTTCTAAAAAATATCCGTATTCTGGTGAAGTTGTAAAAGGCCAATCTTACCAGCAACTGCTCTCTTGTTTTATGGCTATATAAGATATGCGGATTGTGCACGAAAATAATAGTCCCATGACAGACAAATACGTCAACCTTCCGCATTCTATAACTTTATCCACCTCTAACAGATTGTATCAGTCTTATACGTTTGATATTTACTGATCTGTAATTTGTTGTAATGTTAGCGCAGATTGCAAACATACTATCCGGTTAGAAACGGCGTAAACTGAAGTCATATGGTCCACAGTAGGATTCACTGAGCATTAAATACGGGGACCATGGGTAGTGCTCGGATCGGTTCCGTAGTTACGGCAATCCCGAAAAGATGACTTAGCAACGTGGAATGTATGCAGGATAATCAGGACACTTCATGGGTTTAGAAAAAATACATTACGGAAGTGAAATATAGCTTATCATAATGGAACATATTCACATACGTCAAGCAGTATAAATGATTGAGTGGATTGTTATAGTCGACACGCCCGTAGAGTTATAACCGACCTCATACACAATGTACTGACTAAAAATTGCTAACGTGACTAGAGACAGAAACACTAGAAACCCGGTTGAGAATTACTAAATCTGGTTGCTAGCGGAAGTGACTGCATACTTCGAGTAACCGTCAAAAGTCATGAATGGGGAAATAATGATGTTAGTTGACCTGGTAGACGTTACGTATGATAATACGTTAAACAGCTTTATTCAAGTAATCTGCTTTGATTTATTTATTCAGTAAGCTCTTCTTAAATTGCAAGGACCAGTTATCTCAATCGAACACAGACACCGGACGTGACTGAGCATTCTAATGACAGTCAGCAGTTAGAAAAGTTCCAGCTCGACTACTTTGGACTACCGTGCCCGGGCTTGTAAAATAACACTTGCAACCAAATTGTTCACATGGGTGCAAGCATCTCGAAAGTTTAGAAACGTAACAAGTATGACTAATAGTGATCACTAGGAAAGTCCATGAAATATACAAAACATGTCCCAGCCAGCTTGAAGCATAGCTAAACAAAACTAACCTTAAGCAATCAGTGAAAGAGGAATTATCACAAGTTTTCTGGTTTGTCTTCAAACTGATTTCTGACGCTGAGTATGTATCCAACTGATTGTTGTCAATGGGGTGTAATGCCTTCAGAGGAGCACGATTACGACTTGACATACTGCTTCAAAAACAATATCGTATGG
Source organism: Paragonimus skrjabini miyazakii (assembly GCA_014338405.1). Lineage (NCBI taxonomy): Eukaryota > Metazoa > Platyhelminthes > Trematoda > Plagiorchiida > Troglotrematidae > Paragonimus > Paragonimus skrjabini miyazakii. The sequence goes on from JTDE01004884.1 coordinate 41,188, forward strand.
TGTGAAAATTCAAATCGCGTGCATAAATTCCGTGCGCACACGAGCGTTAACGCTGCTAGGCGAAATCGGGCCCCACCGAGGCGAATAGTTGGATATGCCAAGGTCTTCACTGATAAGCGGTGAACGAAAGTTTGCAGTATGAAAACGGACCAATCAAATTTCACATTGGGCTATTGGTCATAGTGACGGGGCTTCGCATTGGTTCCCGTGATGCTCGACTGTTTGTGTGCCAGTGTTTTGGGGAAGGACAGTGAAGAACACACCGTTGCCTGTTCACGCGAGAGTTGAAGTGGTTCATGCAGACGCGTGCTTAATGTGCACGCCCACGAGGGCGGAACGGGAAAACTTTTCCGTTTAACCAAGCAGATCATATGACCTTTAGATTATCCGTTTTGTGACATCGAGATTAGGGGTGCAGTTATAAATGAAATGCATCTCGGATTCACTTGTGTGAACAGCTGCAAACTGCCATTTCAGAACAGCTGACACCACCGATAAGCACTCCACTGCACGTTAAATTGTCAGTCCAACTGTTACTCGATAACGCAGTGCTCTGAAGAGTACATTCATGCAAAATTACAAAAAATAGACAAACTGTCTGGCGTGTTAATTTACCACCCTGTTTTGATGGCTGTTAAAATAATAGGAAAAAATAGGTCCTACACAAGAGAAACCCTTTCGTGAAACGAACTTTCTTGTGTACACTTGTAGCCGTTGGTTACCCTATTTTGCAAGTGATAGTGTGTACTCGATGTCTTTCCTAGATACTAACAGACTGCCATGCAAGCAGCCCCAAGCAAATTAACGTCAAATGTTTTACATAACCTAGTCGTATCATACAAAAACACTATGCAATTTACAGTAGTGGCAACAGTTGTCGTGCTGAAGATATCTCCTGTACTTTGGAAACGATCACTTGCTTAGACTGGTTCAAATGTTGGTCAGACGGGGTACAACAAGCATATCTGGTAGACACATGAGATACAGTTTCCGAAATGGGTTGACAAGAAGCATACGGGACAACTCAATTGAGACCAGTGGGAAAACATTAAAAATCGAGTCAGCTAATGTGCAAATAAAACCTAGCATTGCATGTTACAATTGACCTGTTGCATATCCTATTGGCCAGAGATAGATTTTTGGT